>LPNX011087184.1:444411-493667 GCA_001517045.1 Pseudotsuga menziesii | reverse complement strand
TTCCTATATCACTGTCATCAATACACCCTCGCTGGCAATGAGAACCTGCTGCCATGCAAATTCTCTGTCCATCATACGAATACTTCTTGCCTGCACAGTACATCAACCTTTCTTACAAAATACTGTCAACTTCTTCAAGAATAGGACTGTCAACTGAGCTTAGGGTTGCCCATTCTTCAAAGAATTATCATCATCAAATAAATTTGACTATTCCAAAACCATGACTGTGTATGCAAATGTTTTCTTGCTCAGACTTCCATTGCGTATGCCTTTAGCAGACTTTACTCAGATTATTACTGCTATATTGTGTAATCATTCAGCAATCGGCTAATCTACTGTTTACAATCAGTGCATACATCATTGAGCATATTAATCCTGTAGCCATCATTGAGCATATAGCATTGTATTACAGCACATCATGTTGTTGTGTACTTGGCATAAACAACATTAAGCATTTGTATATTACACAGCGTATTACTACCATCCAAGCTTGGACAATTGGAGGAAGACTCCACCGCTTGTCATCTTCAGAGTTGTTTGTAGATGTTCAAAGGAGTTAACATGGAGATATCTTTGTTGTTCCTTGTATTCAGAATTCAGATCTGGCACACACCATTAACTTCACCATCATCATCAGACCCTTATTATGAATACAAACTGTAAAGAAGAAAAAGGACTTGGTTCTGGTCTGCTTTTTATATTGTATAATATCCAGACTGTCTGCTACAGGATGAATGAATCCTTGAAAAACAAACTGCTGCTACCGTTGATGAATGCCTTCTCCTAGTGTTCGTTTGTTTCCTTGCTGAGATTCAATGCTCAAAGACAAGTTTAAATGCTGCTATAGGTGAAATCAGTTTCTCTCTGGTAGGCTGCTACAGGAGTATGTTGCTTCTCACTGTGATTTCTATTCCCAAACTTCTCCACATCTTCATGTCTGCTGCTGCAAAATTTGAACTGTTTTGAGCCTCTATTTGACCACTGTGACTGAATATATAATAAATTCTTGAATTCTTCTGTGATGTCCTTCTTATTGCTGAAGATGACTCTTTAGTTGGCAAGAGGATAGTGCTGATAACAACCCAAGAACTTAGACTGTTCATGCATTTTGAGCTGTATATTTGTGCTATGAATGGACTCCAATAAAAAACAAGAATGGACTGATTGTGTATTGACTCTGCTGCTCTGTGAGATATTTTGGGTCTGCTCTCATTATCAATTTGAAACAAATTTTAGGACTTGTTTGAATGCTGGTCAAGGATAAATTCAGGACTGTGTATGACTTAATTGAATGCTTGTGAATAGGTCATAGGCAACCTCAGTCCACTCGTCCATATGTCCTCAGACCACTGAAAACATGGCTGCCGCTACGCTGCAAAAACTCAGACTGTGTATTCAGCTTAGACTCTAGCACTGCACATTCTTCAAAGGGCTGTCATCATTGTTATGCTGTGCAAAACCTCCCACACAAATCAAAACCAGATTGTGTATATGGTGGGGAAGAAGCTCAAATCATGCCAAAACTGGACTGAGAATGCTTGCAAATTTTGTCAACTTTGGAGCACATCAATCTTGTACCAGGGTCAAGCTTGGACTGCTTCAAAAATTAGAAGATAAAGGAAAATGACAGCGTCAACCTTTGCTGAAAAAAAAATCAGACTGTACATACCTTCTCACTATGTATTTGCAGACTTGAACCTGAGTTTAGGGCTTACAAAATTCAGGACTGTTTTCTTTCTTCAAAAATCAGACGATTCATTCCAGAAACAAAATCTCCGTGGAAGGTTTGGATCCACTTCTTCTGCTGTTGCACTTAACCTCGGGTCTCTTCTCAGCTGCTGCCAAGAACCTCACAAAAATTCCACAGAGGACTGTTTTTCAAACTTGGTTCTGCCTCAACAAAAGGTCTCCTATAGGTTTCCTCAGTCAGCTAGAATTTCCAGAGATGCTGCTCCCACGAGGTTACAGAGAAAAAAAAAAAAACTTGAAAAATCTCAAACCTTTAAGAGCTGTTGTAGCAGCCTGAGGACAAAGACTGCTGTAGAAAATGACCAGCCCCAAAATCTCTACTGCTCCACAGACAATTTCCACACAAAACGAGCTGCTCCCAACAAAAAATTTCCACTGCTCCTGCGGCTGCCTCAGAGATGGCCGAAATTTCCATGTGAAAAATGAAGAGTTGCGTGGGGTATTTATACTAGTTTATCCTCCATAATTTTAGGGCCGACATACATATTTAATTTATTTTTAATGGGGCCGACATACTATAAAAATATTTTATTATTTTTTAATAAACCTTTGACTGAGCCGACTTTGTGTTTGACTGAGCTGACTTATAATTTTCGTTGGGTCAACTTCAAAAGTTAATATTTCATCAACCATGAGGAACCACGTGACGTGCCACCTACCGTTGGAAAGGGCATGACGAGGGCTATCATCTTATGAGGGTCTTGCTTGCATTGACAAGATCCTTTACTCATATTTTCTTCAATTTGTGCAGGCCATCATGAAATGACTTGAATTCTTCTTGATGGCTTCTTCACGAACTTTTATGGCCATCCATCATATAAGTGGGTGCAAGATATTCCTTGTGCACTTAGGACCATCTTCAAGAATTATCATCTCCATCATTGCCATCTAACCATATCAATTGCCAGTAGTGGGCTCCATGACCTTTGCAAGGTCATCATGGTCTTCATCAAGGGTTCCAAGACTTCATGGGCTTCTCCATTGTCTGCCAAGTCTTCAGGATTATCTCTAGGGTCTTCAGCATCATCAGCAGGGCTTCTTCAAGAGTTTCAACAAAGTGGTGACATCGATGACATCAAGACCATGTTGGCATCAATGACAATTTCATCAACAGAAGTGGTTAACGGGGTAGAAAGATCAACGACTATGGAATAAAGCGAATTAAATCTATGGCTGAGAAACAATCCGCTGAGTAAAGATACACACTCAAAAAAATGAGAAAGGCTAGCGGAATACGCATAACTGATCTTGATCCAACGGTTTGGGCGAAAAGTGAAAACTTATCAACGGTCATTGTTAGTTCCGGAAGGCAAAGTTGCGAGATGGTTAAAAAGGATGAGTGGTAGCGAAATGTAAACCATTTTCCATGTGGCGACTTAGAGTGAATTCCGCGGAGGAAAGCAGTAAAAAAAAAACCGCTTGATGAGAGCTCCGAAAAAGTCCGTCGTATAAAGGTAAAGTTGACTTGGTTTAAAAAAATCATTTCATTTGCACGCTTGGGTGAAAGAGAAGGAGACAATCCGCCATCTTTCCAAAGTCAACTTCTACGTATCTACAGTCACAGGTAAGCCTTAAACACTTAAACTTGGTTCGAAGAGTTGTTGCCATTGTTCGTTATGGAAAAGGAATAGGGTTTAGGAGTTTTATGCAGAGTTTTGGATGAGAGGGAAGAATTTGTTGTCGATAGGGAAAGAAACGTATGTGACCCTGTTCTATCAGTTGGTAATGTATCAGTTTCAAAGGAGCAGTTGTGGCAATGTAATTTGCAAGAGAATGATATTCTGAATATCTGCGGTTCTTTCTCATATTACTTTGTTGTTGAACAAACTTTACCATTTACCGAATTTGTCGAATGGTGCGCAAACAGTTATTCTCCCTCCGAAAAAGTTATCATGAATCATACCACGTCAAAAATACTTTGTAATGTCGATGCGAAAACCGTTCACAGAATACTGAACCTACCTGATAATTTTCCTGATAGTTGTGAGTCCTTGAGCCAGTCTTAGTCGAAATGTATAAAAATTGTAAAACCGAAGTTAGATGCCAATTTCTATCCAGTATTCTGAAAGATGGGCAGTCATTAGAAGGACTTTTTCTGCCATACAATGTTAACATTTTCAAAAAAGAGGTACAGTTAGTCATGTCCTTGGTCAGTCAAATTCTAGGTTTAGATGATGATATTCATATCAGCGAGGTCGTTTTAGGTTTCTTATTGAGTATAAGTTCAATTGATCCCGAGTCCCATTTAATCCACTGTTTTAGTCTGGATGAGTATTTGGCTGAGGTTATCCATGTCCAGTTGGTTGAATTTCCCAAAGTCAAGTTTTTTAGATATCAGTCATACTTACTGAACATGCTACTGTGTTCTAATGTGTCGGAATTGCAATTCTTGTCTCTCCAGATCTTCCAAAACAAATTAACATGTTTGATTTTGTAAATACGATTATGGCCGAGATGTATAAATTGTTGTTTGATGATGTATTACCAAGGGTGTTTGAAGAAATGAAACTCATGCTATAGCCTTCCTCAGAGGGCAGAATAGGAGACTGGTTTTTATATAAAGATTTTACTGTTTTGAGGGTGTATGGGTTCACTGGGGAACAATATAGGTTACCTGTTTTTCCAACTCCAAGAATATTTGCACTTGGCAAAGATTATGTGCAGAAGAAGAGCATTTTGGGGCGTTCAAAAAGTCTTCCAATGTTAAATTTCCTCTTAAAGTTGGTTCATTTATTTTCAAAAACAAAAGTGCCCTGTTGGTCATAGAAAAGTTATTAGAAGTTATGGATTTCCAGAAGGAGTAGAGAATTAATTATGATCCACATCACATTATCTCTCAGAGGAAGCAGTGAAACAAAAATAAACCATTCGATCATCAAATTGTTGAAGGCTTACATAAAATAGCCAATTTGTCTTATTTTGAAGAGAATTAAGGAATCGATGAGGATGGGAGCAACGAGTTGACTGCAACGGTTCAAGCACCTGATAATCCTAGCATTTTGAACAAGAGGAGTCTTTCTGAAACTGAGAGCATGGATGTGGATGAAAACATTTCACATAAAAAGATCAAAACACACCCTCAAGATGATCAAGTTTCAGGAGAAATCATTTCAGAGGATTCAAAGAGAATGGTCTTGTTCCCGAAGAAGTTTGTACAAATGCATCAGTATTCTTTCGGAGGAGAAGGTAATGCAGAGTCTAGTTCCTATTTCAAATCCAAAGCAGATTTAGTGTCAAGTTATGCTGAAAAACAAATGCAGTCATCAGAGGAAACCAGAAATCTGCTTCCTCGAGTTATAAAGTCTAGTCAATCAAAAGACATCATTGATTTCTACCCGAGATGCAGAGAGGAATACCTTGAAGTTCGTCGTGGTTAGTGATAAAACAGTATATGAGATGGAAGTGAAGTTAGATAAAATTAATGTCCCCGATAAAATACAACTCCACAAGCATACTAGAGATGTTATTTATTCTGATTTATTACATGCTATTATGAAAGTTAATAAATTGCAGTCCCTTGTAGATAAGATGGAAGTCCAATTGAAGCATGAGAAGGTAGAAAATAAAGCAAATCTTATCCAAATTAAAAAGTTACAAGGAGGTGTTGTAAGCTTAGGAAACGAACCAGGAAATGTACAGGCAACCAAAAAGCTTTTATAAGAAAAGGACAATACCATTCAGGTATTGAAAAAGAGGCTTAAAATCCCAAATGCTGAACATGCTCAGTCCCCAGAATTATTTACACTGCAGGAAGAAAAAGATAAAATTTATCAAGAGATGATGGACTACAAAGGCAAATCATTGAAGTTGCAAGAGGAAAAAAACAAATGGGAGGTGGAAAGAGCTTAATTGATGGCCCAGATTTCGAAGTTAAAAAATGATCAGAATGATGAAAAGGAAATAATGGAAGAGTCGATGAGTCAAACTCCTATTGACACGGATTCACCTCTTGTGAATATTGAAAGACCGTTAACTGAATTTTCTGCAGATGATCTATTAGTTCCTATGTCTCAAGTAAGTCTAAAGGATGTGGAAATTAAGGAATTAATGGAAGAAAATGAGAAAATTAAATCAGAATTGGTTAGGAACATTGAAGAGAAGAATAAAACATTGAATGATAAAAGCCAATTACAGAAAAAGTTCGATGAGTTAAAGGAAAAAAGTATAGGAAAAGCTCCTTTGCAAGGTGCTAAACATTTAATTTGGGATACATTATCTGTGGAAATCACCAAGTTCAGGCATTTTTTAAATTTTATTGATGATCAAAGTGCATTAGTCAATTTAGCTACTCAAACACTGAAGCTGGCAAACGAGACCATGGAAAAGAAGCCTTTAAATACAGCTCAGAATGCTTTAAATTTCTTGAATTCTCTAACATATCAAAAGTTGCAGGACATCAGGATTAAGGACAGAGTAGCAATTGTGCTATGGGCAAAAAAGTTTATTAACAAACATCAACTTATGAAAATAGTGCATGATAAGGCTAATACAGTGTCTTCGCAGATAAAAGATTTCAAGCTTGCTTTTAAGGATCTGTTTGAGGATGGCCTCCTTTCTTTTTGGGACGACGAAGGAAGATTATTTTCTTAGGAGCATTATCACAGTTTGCTAGTTCAGAATCGCATGGACCATTCTAAGTTCGAAGATTTGGTTAAAGGGTTGATTGGAAAGATCATTGTAGAAAAATTGACAGAGAATTTCGAAATATTGCAAAAGTTTTTAATCATTAGAAGAGGATTTCCCACAGTATCTTATGAAGCTTATGTGGATCTGGAGGTGTCCATTAGAGAGATGACAGAATATGACACTCCAAATGCGGAGCAATGGAGGATCGTGGAGAGATTCGGGAAGACCAAGTATATACTTCATCCTTGAAAATAGGTGTTGCATTTCGTAGAGCTACTTATTCAAGATACTTTGCAAGTCTTAGTTGGTTATAATCAAACAATCTGTTGTTTGAATCGAAGCATGTAGTTTTTATTCCTAGTTATTAGGGATATGGTTACAAAAACTTTGATTAACAGATTATTCGGTTATT
The DNA here is from genome assembly GCA_001517045.1 of Pseudotsuga menziesii. Lineage (NCBI taxonomy): Eukaryota > Viridiplantae > Streptophyta > Pinopsida > Pinales > Pinaceae > Pseudotsuga > Pseudotsuga menziesii. The sequence continues at coordinate 486,880 of LPNX011087184.1, read as the reverse complement.
AATCTTCTTAGGAAGAAGTTATCTTTGTATATATTTGAATTTATTTGATGTATTGGGGGTTGGAACCCATATGTTTGGACCGATGTTTTTTGAGAACTTATGATTTTTGAATAAATAACAGAGCCGAATGCTGGTTTGATCATCAAAGATTCCTATGTCATTTATGTTACAATCTGTGCCTTCTTTCCATGTGATTGTCTTCTAAGTGCTTACCTTCCATTCTGTTTTCTTCATATCTGAACATAGTGTTTAATAGTTTCAGAATCCATACTTGTTATGCTCTGGCTATTGTCTCAGATATTTCACAAATATTTCTGCTAAAGTTGATATGGAATTCATCTTGTGATGCTCTATATTGATGGATTATTCATGTTTCTTTCTTATTCACCTGAAAATCAATGAATGACTGTGACTGGATGATTATCTTGCCTTTGTTGGGATTCTATGTATGAAACTCTGCATTATCTTTATCTATTTGACTCCATTGCCCAATGGTCATATGTGTTGTTTCAACCATCTGTATAATTTAAAGTATTGATTCCAATATCCGGCCTTGTTAAATTTATATTTGAGAGATTCCTCTCCGAAAAGAAAAGCCCGTTTCTTTCTAAAGTGGTTTTTGCTGTTACCTTGGGATATACCTTTCACAACCTGGGTACATTCTGAGTGATAACACCAAGTACATATAGTACATCATTCAGATGTAGTTTACCGCCAAACTCTAACTGTAGGGAAGTATATCTTGATCCCTTCACAGTATATCTCGCATCGTCTCCAAGCACCACTCGAAGACTAGATTCTTTCTTGATCAAGGTTGGAAGATTCTCCTCGTATTTTGTCATATGTCTTGATGCACCACTATCTATCAACCAAGTGTCACTAGTGGCGGGAGTCGTACCTGAGAGAGCTGAGAGGTAAAGAAGTTTTATAGCTTCTTCAACATTCTTCATGGGAAGCTTAGACTTGGAAACCCTGTCAACCCTAAGTCCACCCTTCATGTTGAACTTTTGACTACAACTTGACGAACAACTTCAGAAACCCTCCTAGGAGCTAGGTCACAGATGAAGTATGGAGGATTGCAAAATTGAAGCCACAAATGAATGTGCCCTACTGAGGCAAGCTAGAGCAAGGTAAGATCGAACCAATTTTATGTACTGAAGGGATAGATCCAAGAAGCCCTAGGTTTTGTCCTGGTAGTGTTAGGTAAAAACATGAAGTTCCACCAAACTAAGTTTGGCCTCAACAGAAAGATGCGCCCCAGGAGTGCGAATTGCTTGGTGCTCCTTCAAGGATCGTTTGAGGTGGAAAACAGTCCAAAATGTGGAACCCTAGTTTTCGACAATGGCTTCTTCTAGCACCGCTTTGAAACCATGTTAGAATTTGGTCGCTGCAAAACCAAGATCACTAGAAGAATGTCAAAGCACAACAACAATGTGTGGAGCTTGTTTAACCACGATGATCAAAGATCATCTCCTAACCATAAACAAAATAATGTCACCCCCGAGCTCGCCCTTCCAATAGAAATAAATCGTTCAAAGATAAGATGTACATCCAAAATAAAGTAGCATAACCCCAAGAAAGACAAAGAGGAACCTCTCCAAGATTGGAGAACCCCAAAAACAGTCTTCCTCTAGCAGTAGAGAACTTCTTCTCTCTCCTTGAGAGAAATTGCTTGAGTGCTTGATGCAAAAATGAAGTGAGGCGCCTCCTATTTATAGTGTAAGTTGCCAGCAATTTAACTTTTCATTGGAGCTTACCTGTCCTCTATACTGAGGCCGACTTGACATGTTTTATTTCTTTTACTAGGTCGACTTGTGTTTACTTTCTGGGGCCGATTTGTGAGGATGAGCCTCACACAACTACTACAACAACATTTGAGACTAGGCAATGGGTGGATTAGAGACTGATATCTCATCAAAAGGCCTTATTGTCATCCAACAAGATGTTGGACACACCAGGTACAGTAAGAGGGGGGGCGAATCGGTGTGAACAGCTTTTATTACTTTTTCAATTTTAACAATCAACAGCTTATTCAATATTATGCATTATCACAGTATCATTATATCATCATCAGAATTATTATCATCATCACATAAGAAGCATAGCATAATACACAGCACTCTAGATTTTACGTGGAAATCCAAGTCCTAGGGGAAAAACCACGGAAGCCTTATAATAGTAGTTTTCCAGCAACAACTGGAAGGAGGCTACAACCCCCTTTCCTTGCCTTATCCTACCACCCTGATATGAAGATAGAAACTGTTGAACCACGACCACATTGATCCTGCGGACCTGCTAATCAACACATGTACTACACTGCACAATCTGTACCACACTGCACAACCACTGCCACTACTAACCATTGCTCATCATCTAATCACTATTCATCAACTGACCATTGTTCACTGCACCACAACTGTACCACACTGCTCATCAACCTGTACAATCAACATGACCAATCAAGCTATACCAATCAATATGTTGCTCACATCAACTAACTCAGTCAATCTGATTTTGTACACCAAACTCAATCCACCTGGGTCAAACCCACTGTTCATACAATTCAACCAATCTAAGTCAAACCAACTGCACATAAGGCAACTTGTGCCAATCTTGCTCCACTGAACCAACTTGTACCAAGTTGCTTGTGTACCTGTGCCAAATCAATCATATACTTGTGTTAATCTTTTCAAGTGCTCTGACAACAGCCAACCCTTCTTACTTGGCCTAGTTCATCAAGTAAGAGACATATTTGAGCAACTAAGAGACTTCACATATGGTCAACCAAACTTTGTCCAATCACACTGAACTCAATGACACCACAACCAACTTGAATCATAGTCAAGAACGACTTGACAATTAAACATGACAAACCTCAACCAACCTCAACCAAGAAGATAAAAGACTTAACCAACTATGTCAAACTCAGTCAATCTCATAAACTCTTAGACACAAAAGGATTTTTCACTCCTCTCAATTCAAGTCAACAAATCAAACAAATGTCATACAAATAATCACTTACAATATTGTCAAAGGTTGTCATTAACAATTAATAACAGTGCAACTCCACTTAGGTCAAAGACACAATGATCAACACTTGTCAAACTAGTCTTCAAAGAAAACACTTAGGTTGATCAAAGAAATCACTCACAAGATAAATACCAAAGTCTATGCCAACAATATCCAAGTTAATCATCAAGATTTATATCAAGATCACATCAAGATATATTCCAAGATAACCATCATCATAGCCTCCATAACATATTCAATGACTTCAAAAATACATACCAATATATAGGCTCACATACTAAGATCAAAGATGAACTCTATCGATGAGAGACATGTGCCATCACAAGAGAAACCCAAAAGCATGAACCATACCTTTTTTACTAAGTTGCCAGGAAACTTGGGTACGGGTACAGATATGGGGACGGGTACGGGTACAGGGACACCACTTTTTGAAAAGGGTACTTGGGTACGTCGGGGGTACTGTATATATATGCCATAGTCACATCATACATGCATGTAGATTTCTTCATAAATTATGAATCATGATTCATAATTATAAATTCGATGATTATTTGAACAATGAACATTCAGATTGAAAATTTGAAACATAAAATTTGATAAATTATAGACTCAGTAGATATCAATTGGAAGACTGGAAGTTACATAAAATTTGATAAATCATTGTACCAAGCAGTTGTAACAGACAATCAAACTCAGACATGAAGGTACACTTGAAATCTTATTTTAAACACCTATTTGTACTACTGTTACAGGCAATAAAACATTGCAAATTGCCAAATATATTCCTGCGTTGTTGTGGGTGTATTTCTCAGTATTAAATACATATGTATATTTTTTATGTGCACATTTGGTAGTCAAATTATGTTCCATGAATGCTGAACACAAAACCATAAAAAAATTCATTGTAAATCAATGTAAAATCAATCTACCAGATTTGGACAATATTCAGTGGAATTTGAACAGTGTTGCAAAGTGTCTGACATAAGTCCTGAACCAGACTCCATATGTAGTTAGCAAGAAGAAATTAGTTCAGATTTGGTGGGGGGTCATTACATTTTCCCCAATGGATTGCATTTTACTAAGTCGACCGTACCCCCAGTCTACCCAAACATGGGGTACAAAATACCCAAACACGGGGTACGGCGTACCATTTCGCCCATAAGTACTCCTTTTTTTATAACGGAGTCTCGGGTACATGGACCAAGTATGGGGTGCGGCAGGGTGCGGCAGGAGATGTAACCTACGAGTACCCGGTATGAGTACATGTACCCTACCCCCGGGTACGGGTACCCTGCCAACTTAGCTTTTTGAAGATCACAAGATGAAGAAATAATAGACAAACGAAAAGAAACTCTAGATCATGTCATCACATAGCCCTCGTAAGAAGCTTTCCAGCGAGCCAAGAATTTTGTAATTTCGATTCCGTATGAGAAAGTTATGTCAATTTTAGTGAAGATGCCCAAAAATTTCTCCTCCACAATGTTTCGCACTTTTCTCCAAGAGTTACGAAATACCAAAGAGAGACTTGATTGGTGAACAAATGAAATGTTTGATATTCTATTTGTATAGGTCATGGAGGAAAGTTAGTACCTCAAATGGGTCGACATGCAATTCAAAATTACAAATAATTAAATTCTCTTTTTGTTTGGTCGGACATTAGTTAAAAGATGCTCCACATATCAACAGAAATGGCTTGACGAGGACTGTCTCCCTATGATGGGTTTATTTCAAAATTCTTGGTCTAATACCCTTAAATTCTTCAATTTGTTCAGTACTTCAAAGATTCCACACATAAAGGTGCCAAAGACCATGTTACCTTATGCATAAGTTCCAAGGTCAAAGGCTTCAATGGACGTCATCAAAGGCATGAGGGATTCGATGGTCTTCACATCCACAGACTTCACCTAAGTTGCCAGGAAACATGGGTACAAGGACGAGGACGGCTACTGGTACGGGGACGCCACTTTTTGAAACAAGGTACTTGGGTACATCGAAGGTATTGTAGACATATATATATATGTGTGTGTGTGTTAAAATTTATAAAAATAAAATATTTCACACTCACATCATACTTGCATATTTGATATTTCTAAATTCAATGATTCATATGAACATTCGCATTGAAAATTTGAAACATAAAATAATAAATTTGATAAATCATATGAAATAGACTCATAATAGATATCAACTGGAAGACTGAAGTTATATTAATATAATTAACAACATAAAATATTATATGTCCATGACACCATGAGTTCAAACTCCATTGCCATACTACATCCAAAATTTGCCTAAAGGCATTTTTAGACATGAAAAAGAAAGTTCAAAACAGTAAACATTGAAGATGAACAAGATAGTTGATTTGGCTTCCTTAAGCCATGTCATCAACAACTTTAGGATAAATGTCATTAGCATCACTAAGGTCCTCTGTCACGTCGTCGCTGGAGTAGTGAGCACAGTGCACTAGCAGTGAGAAATGCAGTGTTGCGCTGGTTTAGGTAAGGGGCAAGGGCCCACATAACATGTGTTTAAGTGTTTTATTATTTAATTTTTAAAATTTCAAACTTCAAACTATGCAAATTGACTCATCCCGAATAATGAGCTAAGATAAATTGTCCAACGGTTGTACCGGCTGCATACCCAAACACGTGGTACGGCGTACCAAAATCCACGCGAGTACCCTATTTTCATACATGAAGTACCCGGTACGTGAGGTTGGATTTGGGTGCGGCTGGGTACGTACCATTGAAGTACCCAAGTACCCGGTACTGGTTTGTGTACCTGACCCCCCGGTATAGGTACCCATGCAACACAGCTTCACATCAACAAGAAGGAGGGCTCTACCATATACTCATCATATCAAGGATATCAAGGACCCCAACACCACCAATCAAGTAGGAACAAAGGATTTTTCAAGAATATCATCATCATATTCAAGGTCTCCATATCATTAAAAACATATCCAATGGTTCCACTATATATCTTCATTACCATAAGAGTACCAACACCCCAAAAGAGGGGTACAAAGACCTCACCACTAGTTTGCAACAACTTATGGGCTTCTTATGCATGATTACAAGGCTACAACATGTCAATGACCATATAGGATCCAAGGGCCATCAAACCACTATATGTGTGGGTTCAAGACCCAAACTTCCAAGGACACCAAGGAACACATAAGAATGGGTTCCAACATACCACCATAAGTGTGGGTTTCAACACCCAAGTCTCCACATGCAAGAGGATCACGATCTAAGCTTGTGGACTCAAGGACCCTACAAGAACTCAACAACCTCAAGATCATCCAATGCAAGCAATGGGCTCCAGCACCAACACATCAAGGGACTTACACACATGAGCCACATCATCCATCCAACAACCAATCAAAAGACCGAAACAAGTACAAGCATAACAAGCAGCACAAGGACCAATAACCAAAGATCAACCAAGAGCAAGGAACTCAACAATGGACTCAAATGGGACCATGATACAACTTAGGGGCACTTGACCAAGTCAATGGGTAACCAAGGATTTTGCCATTGTTCCAAGGCCTCCAAGGGCTTCAAGCTTGGGCTTGGACAAGGTCAAAAGGGCTCCTCTAACACAGACAACCACAAACTAAACACTAACCAAATTATCCAACACATCTTGTTCGTCTGAGTTCTTCCAAATTATCCAACGTTGTTGTGTACCTCATGTTGGTTGATAGCGAATTCCTTAATACTCTCCTTCCAGCAGATTCCATTCCATCGACTTCAGATCATTTACTCTAAAATAGGAATTTAGAGTCCATTGAGTGCCTTGAGGCTTGCAGTCATTAGTGGTAGGTTCTCTCGCCATCGACAAATTCGGGAATACACCAGCATAGATCCATCTTAAAAACGATCTACCAAGCGTCGAAAGGGATCAAATCTCTCTAACTACAAACCCCTTTTTTAGAGTGGAAATGTTGAGGAAATGTTAACGAAATGTTTATGGTTTTAATTTGTAGTCTTATGTCGGTTCCAAGCATGCCTAAACCTCCTATTGAAGAAAAAGTGGAAGCCCCACCCGTTGAAGAAATTGAAGAGCCCGAGCAGCCGGCTCCAAGCAGGCCTGAACCTCTTGTTGAAGAAAAAGTGGAAGACCCACCCGTTGAAGAAATTGAAGAGCCCGAGCAGCCGGCTTCAAGCAGCCCTGAACCTCTTGTTGAAGGAAAAGTGGAAGCAACAACTGGAAGATTAAACATTGGAAAGGTCCTCGAAAAGGACACGTAAACGTGCCTTGTTTAAGTGGTCATTAGCATTTAAGTGGTGGACAGGGGGCGACTCCTCAAAGGCCGTCGACAGACGACGAAAGCCGGAGGAGACCGTCCCCTTAATAACACCTTCGGTGTAATTAAATCTAAATTGAGCCAACATGTTATTTTTTATATTTTATTATTTTTTATAAAGAACACGTGTCAGCTCTAGGATAAACACGAAAGGACTTACACATCCCCCCCTACTGGGCTATAGAATTCGCCTCTTCGGTGCAATCAATGTCCCTTGATCGATGGATTTTTTCAAGTGCTCGACCTTAACACATCTATCCACACTTGTTTGAATGCACTCTGTACCTTGATTCGCATTATCATTATCGATGGGATGTCTCGCGTCTGTTAACAGTATACATCAATGACCGATAATCAGACGATGTTCCATCATGTTCTACCCAACACCTTTATTCACGTGATGGGACATGTACTAGCAACGATTTGTGTAGAAGACCTCAGAGCTTGGTGGCATTCCATATATGTTGCCTCCTTGATCGCTCCAGTATTTATGAGATTTTAGTTCTCATAACCAGAGTTCAATGTACCTTCTGATGTCTTCATTCAGTATGGAGACCTTATTTCACTGTATATTGTACATGGCGATGACAACTCATGACATATGTCTATTATCCCTATTCATGGCCATTGTACCGATATGTATCGAAGATTGCTACGTATACTTCATATATGCAGTCATATGTAGAGATTTATCATTGTATTATACTAATGAGTGGTCGGTTCTTCCACCTAATTCTTCATTAATCCACTCCTGGGACTATTATAATGTATTTCGGTCATCGTTTACCCCTCTGACCTCACACATTAGGGGGCATTTGTTATAGCGTGATTTACCACACCTGATAACATCATGCTTTGATGGCCTTTCCCTGTCCCTATGCAGACTCACTTTATCCCATTTGCTCACCATTACCCTAATGATCCAGTTGAACCCCTAAAAATACATTTTTGAATATACACACGGATCACAAGTATACAACCCGCATATACACAGCTTGCACCACTGTCACCCGCGTACATCGGGTTTTATGCTCAAAAAATCAAAATATTTGGGGTTTGGAGTTTTCCCCATCAAGTAACAAATGACTTGATCCTTGGCCTTCCATATGCCGGGAAACGCTCCAATTTGACCCTTCATTTCCTATTGAGGGGCTATATATTGAGCTATTGTGAAGCATTGAAGGAGGAGAATTTTGGAGAGTAAAGAGATTATAGCAAAATTTTGCCCCATTCTTGTATGCTTGAGTTTGCATCCCTTTGTCCTTGAGGAAGCCATTAGTGCTCTTTCCCAAGCTTGCCTTTGCCTTTGTGAACTTGCCATTGTATGGAGGATTGAAGTGGTGGAGGCCCAGATAAAGGGACTCGGTTTCTCGATTCCGACGAAGTGCCGACAAAGGTTGTCATTTGTATCTTTGTTTACATTACTAGAAATATCCATTTCTCGTCCAATTGCATGTGTAATTATGAATATTCATATCCATGGATGTAATTACTTTGTATACATGTTTGAATTGAATATGCTAGATTAGACACTAATACTTTATATATCATGCTTGTATATCTCTTTGTTGTTGAGGACGAAATGTATGGACAAGTTTTGATCGAGAGCTCAACGGGGATCTTCTTCGAACGTTCAATTGAAGGTACGACTCTTGTTTAGTTTTATTTATATATCTAGCATGGCTGAGAATGGATTGATTTCTGGTGTCATACTATTTGTTGTGGTCCACCACAAGCCATAGGAAGTTTTTCTCCAAAACCAATGTCAACTCTTAGAACATTGGGAAAGAGCCACATGCACAAGTTGGGACCGTTTTGTGGCATTTCTGGCTCCTTTGTAATGTTCCTAACAATCTCAAAGGAGTGCAGGCCAGCCACCCCACAAGGCAGGTTGGTTGGTGAGGAAACATCGAAGTGTTGGGCCAGTGGGCCACATAACCCCCCTCACCAAACACTGAATAACAAGTTTCCTTCGCTAGCCCTTTCAATTTCTGAAGCAGAGAATCCTCCAGAAGAACAAGGACAGCAAAGGATAGAAAATATCCCAAGCCCAAACCACCAATTGTAGACTGGGAAGGGTCATTTAACACTGATAAAGATGACCCACCCACATCTCAAATAGTTCTTTCTGCTGCAAAGATTTTATTTCTTTATGACTATTGATTATGGACCTGAGTTCCCATGGGTGTCAGCATGAAAAATGAATGCTTCTGGACTTCATTATTTTGTGGTACTCATACCAGGTGGCATTTTCGTTTGTTTCAGGCTTTAGCCAGGCACCTGTAACTTAGTTTACAAGGATAGTTTATTTTTCATGATTGTGCTAGCGATGTTTGTTTATCTGCAGCCGCCCCCCCCCCCCCACACAGACACACTTTTCATATATATGCTTATAAATTTTTTGACATTATGATTATAAAAACAAACTTCAGAAAGCATTTATTACAAATATTAAATATCTGATATATATATAGAGAGAGAGAGAGAGAGAGAGAATGAGAGAGAGGAAATGTCCAAGATGATGCTCTTTAAAAATTAAACACCAATTTCTGAAATAAATAAAACATATATAGTATTCAAAGCAATGACCTCGGGGTTCACCAGCCTGGCAATGTTGTGTTTCTTGCGTTTCTTTGATAGGAAAATAGCCTGCCAGGATTGCAAACATGTTACAAAGTCCCCAACAACAGGTACATGTGCAGTTTGATCTTCAGAGGTAGAACTCCAGCTGAATAAATTAACCCCTGATACCGGAGAGTGATTGCAAGCAAAAGTAAGACGCTGCTGATGAACTGGAATATTATGTTTTCCCTGAAATATTCCAACAAAAAACTGAATTAATGAACATACTATCCCAGGTTAAAAAAGCAAAATAGTACTAAAGTGGGAAGTAGATAGTAGAATTAGTTGTCTTTTTCAGTTTAGAATTTAGTTTGGAGAACATCGTTTGACTTTATTGCAGCCTATTTTGTAAACATTATGTGACAGCTAAGTTCAATCTTTGAACAGTTAACTACATATTACAACGCTTTGGTCATCAATATGATGCTCTGTTGCATTTCATGGTTGATGTTATCTGTGACAGTTCGTCGATGACAAAAGTTATTTGTTTAAACATGAAGGTTGATGTTATAGTTTATCATTTGATGACCAGGTTATAAGCTACGTTACCAGGAAACGGATACGGATTCGGATCGGGATCCGAATACGGACTCGCTCGATTTTTTAAAACCCAGGATCCAGATACGGCAGGGAAACGGCAAGTACAAAAAAATATAAAAATATTTTTATAATAAATAGAAAAATAGAATGAAGAAACAAGTTACAAAACTATTTAGGAAACACAAGAGTAGAACTATAAGTTATTGCCAAAAAAGAGAGTTCATGTACCATAACTGATAATATGATAAGTTGTGATATTGATAATTTTAAAAACCATTTCAGCATGAACTGAAGCAGGTCATAATAGTGTTTTTGTAAGCCACATTCACATGTCCCTATCGGCAGGGAATAAAGTGGTTTTCTTAAACGCTATGGCAAGACTACAGAACAGTGTAGATGAAATGAGCAACAACATAGTACATAAATATAGATCAGCCCTTGACAACAGACCTTGACCATAAAGATATATCAAATAAAAACGTTGAGAGCAGACCTTGATATTGATATATCAGGGTTCTAGAGCATATATTGACATTAGGATAGATCAAACCTTGAGCAGGAATGGCGTTTACGCTTTTAGCCATTAGGTGTTTAGGGTTTTTTTAATTTTTCATTAAAAAATAATTTGTTGGGGAGATCAATGGGTCATAGAAGCACTGGAAGTTGCAGGATCCGTTTTAACATTTCATAAATTGTTTGATTTGTCACAGGATCCGTTTGAAAATTTCAGGATTTTTTTTATTTTTCACAGGATCAGTTTCATGGGACCAGGATACGTTTCCTTCTGCAGGGGATTCGTTTCCATGGTGGACCAGGATACGTTTCCTTCTGCAGGGGATCCGTTTCCATGGTGGATCCGAGGCGGATCCGATCCAGATACGTATCGGATCCATGGATCCGAGGATCCTACACACTGGGGTGGTGGATCCAGTAACACAGGTTATAAGTAACTGCTATGACAAAGGTTAAATGTGTACTAAATGATTGATGTTTTAATAATCATCATTAATCCATTAGTCAAACCTATGTTTCATGTTTTCAGCGATAAATTCGACATTCTGCATGATTTTTAGAATATATATGCATCAAAATTATGTTAAGATATATATTATCTAAAAAACACTCCTGAAACACTTTCCAGAAAGCTTGAGAAAATCAGTGCTCCGTGCTCCACGCTCCTGCTCCCATTCGGTTTCCATACTAAAATGGCCATTAAGACACCTATGCCTCCTACCATTATTGCAAGCTTGAACCATCATTTACAGTCGGGGTCTATATGACTGAAAAGGATATAATATATATGTGACTGAAAAGGATGTATATATCAGCTCACTTACACTGCAGATTCTATGTGAAAATTGCTAAAAAATAATAGGATACAAACATGTACAGATAGAGCTATCACACTCATCTCATGCCTAAAAAAATAAAGGCTTTGGTTCATAAATAATTATCTGCTATCAAGCAATCATTTTATCTTTTATACGTTATGCATGACTTCCTTTATATAGCAACAAACCCAAGACTAATCCCAGCAAAAAACAAACCCTTGGCAACATATGCGTCAGCATCCATGCAATTATTCTTAATGAGAGACAGAAAAGCAAGTTGCCTACTTGTTCTTGTTTACAGTTATTTCTCACAACTTACAAGCGATCATACCATGATTCCACCTGGTGGCCCAACTAAGGCCATGACTCACTCAATTGAATATTTAGAAGACAAATCCAAATGAGATGACCATCTAAATTCTTGCATAAAGTTATACAAGCATATGAGAGTCGAGACATACCTGTAATAGATCATTCCACAAACAACCTATATAAAATAATAGCACAATAGGTGTAAAATTCTAAAATTCTATTTATACTCATCAAAACTCAAAGCATTATAATATACACACACACACACTCACAATGTTGTATGGCAGCCATTGGACAATTCTCATGACTTATACCAGAAATGGCAGTGGGTATCAGAGTGGATTAGGTACGAGTGCAGCATATTTCCAAAATTTGGAATTAGAGAAATATAAAATTGTCAAATAGAAAAGAAAGAAGCATAGATTGCAATGACACAAGTATACATACTGAGAAAATCTGTCCAATAATACGACAAACTTTCTAACCAGAAAAAAATGATATTGGCAGACAACCAAGTTGGATGGAGTAATACAACAAATATTGCCATCATTATAGCTTCTGCTGGCAACAACTTGGTTATCCGGCAGCCAAGAAGATGTGTTTGTTGATGTAATGTACCCCGTTACAACTCTATAACACACCCGACAGTTTCCATGCACCATGGAGACCTCGGGGTGTTAGCACATGCATGTGCTCCATAAATTTTATAAGGGAAAATAGACATTTAGCCGCTCTTCAAATGTGATTCTTCCGACAATAACAATCGGATTAACCATTTCTTCTATTAAATAACCCATAAAAATATAGCTTCGATGTGCTTACAAACATTGGGCCTACATTATCGAGCAGCTACAATGCTTTTTCCTGGTTAATATTCCCGATGATTGCTTTCTGATGCTTCTGTTCCGATATTTGTCGGGACTCGGACATCGAAATAAGTCTTAAAACTCCTTTGGCTTCCTTTAAATTTTATCCCGACTTTCTCGATCCAATGTTGCTCCACTAATATCTTATCGGAAATCCAACATCAGGCTGATGACCGAGAACTTCCTTCTATACGTCCCAATGTTTTCTTCCTAGTATTTATTGGAACTCCGACATCAAAAATGCGGACATCGGAACAATGTCACAATCTACTTCTTGGTCATTCCCGACATTCTCTCTCTCGACGTTGGTCCCACCACCTCGGGTTCAAAAACGTTGAACCATCTCACGACCAATCTTAAACTTCCTGCCCGAGGTTTTACCCTCCGAAGTGGGTCCCACCACCTTTGGCTCAGAACATCGATACACTCCCAGTTGATCAACCAAGAATCCGGCCGACATAACCCTTCCAATGTCAGATTTTTCAATTATTTTAACTTAGCCAAACCATCAGAAACGCTTCTAAGGCATGAATCTGAACTGCCATTAGCAATTAACTTCAACCATCAACCCGATAACAAGGACTTAGCAATTCAACTAATTTGTCCAGGTTACAAAGGACTTATGGCCATGCAACCAACCCTACGTTGTTGGGAGTAGGGAGCAGGAGTGAAAAGCAAAATTTTCAAAAGCTTCTGTTTTGGGAGCTTTTTTTATATAATACATGTTTTCATATATTTTGATGCATATATATTAAAAAAAACATGTATTATGCCAAATTAGCTATAGAAAACATGAAAACATAATAATAACCATTTAATACACATATAAGATCAATCATTAGGAGCTATAACTTATAACATTGTCATCAAATGATCAATCACAACATCAACCTTCAAATTTCAACATATAATTTGTCATCAACAAACTTTAACAAATTAAATGAAACAAAGCATCATAATATCATATTCAATACCACAGAGTTGTAAGATCATAAGATGCAATCAACAATTTAAAGTTCAAACTTCAAAGGTAGGTTCAACTTTCAAGATTCAAAGGTCAAACTTTCAAAGTTCAAAGTAGGCCATAATGTTTACAAAATAGGCCATAATAAACATGAAATACAAAGTACTATGATATTATCTACTAAGCTTTTCTCTTGCCACAATAAACTTCCAAAAATATTCTCGTGTGGAACAGGAGTTGTTGGAAGTGTTCATTAAACATGAGAAGAAGATGAATAGCCCCCACGGACTGTTGGACGTTGTGAAGCTAAAGGCAAAACTCCTTGCTGGTGGTTGGGGGTGGCATCTCTGTTGTATGAATTGGATCACCATCATGATCACCCAATAGTTCAACCTCCAAGCACTCTAATGCTATGGCTCCATCCTCCACATTAGCCTCCTCTGGATTGTTGTCCCAACTCAAAAATGTTCTATCATTCTCCGTCGCTTCACAATAATGGGACAACAACCCCTAGTTGTAGCGCACATAAACCAAACTTTCGACCCGATCTACATTCAAACTGTTTCTCTTGACACTGTGGACAAAGTTGTCAGTGCTCCAACACCTCTTTGCAGAAGAACTATTAACAACCTGTGAAAGCACCCTCACCGCCAATTTATGCAAATATGTGGCACCACTGCCATACATGTTCCACCAATGGATAGGAGTCAACATCTCTCAATCTTTAGTTTTGCAAGTACCAAAGACTGATGTAATAGCTCAATTCACTCTGTACTTGAGCACACTCCTCCTCATCAAGGACCAACCTGTCTAATGCAAGCATATACCCATTTTGTACCTCTGGATCTGTGTGTGGGCTTCTCCTAACTCCACCACCAAGTGCAGGTTGGGCCAACCAAGATGGAGGATAATATTTTCGAGTAAGGACATTTGCAAGGGCATGGAGTGGAACATTCAAATTATCCCACCTTTTGACCACATGTTTATGAATATGGTCATACAAGATTGCATCTCTTTGCTCAACAATGTCTTTAATTTGACCAAGCAAGCTATCCATTTGCTCATACACCTCCCCAATCACAGGTTGATTTGTATCTGCAAAACGAATCATACTATATACGGGCTTGGTAAATTGTAGAACATACCTAACCTATGCCCAGAACTAACCATCAAGAACGATGCCCTCCACCTCCTGAAAGTCATGTCTATCAGATGCGCTTGCAGCTCTGTCTTTCAATTCCTGCCATGAATCACTTGAGACCATACTAGCCAATGCACCTCTTACCTTCAAAAGCCTCTTGAAGGTGAGGTTGTAGTCTGTGTTTTTAAACCTGTCCAGACCGGAACCGAAACCAGTCGGTCTGACTGGCCAACCCCCTCAGTGGTTCAAACCGGGCCTAAAACCGAACAGAAGGCCGGTTCGGAAATGAACCGTTCGGCCCAAGTCCTAAACCAGTCTTAGTCGGTCGGTCCTGTAACTAGTCGGCCGACCAGCTGGGAAAAAACGGACACCTCCACAGAATTAAAAAACCACTTAAAATTTGATTTTTTAATAAAATAAAATAAAAACTAACTAATACCTAACCTTAAATGCATGCTAACACTATAAAACAAACCGCCCTCGCTCCCATTTCACTCATCGATTACAAGTTTACAACATGGTGACTCTTTGAGTTGTAAGTTTGTCTTTTGCAGCCGCCAGTGAATCTTTGCTTAGTCATCAGACTCATCAACATCATTTGGAATTTGGAGTCGGGAGTAACCGGTCTTTGTCATCAGCATCTTTGCAGACCCGCTAGTGTGGAGACGAGAGTTTGCTAAGTGCTCAAGCTCGGACTATTTGTTTGCTAATTGCAGCCGCTAGCGTGGAGGAGTTTGGTGATTGCTCAGTCAACTTTGGAGTCTGGACCGTGTTCAAGCCTACTGCCTCGAATTTTCCTTCAAGGACCAAGGTATGCAGATGCTACACTGCTACAGTGACCAGTCTACTAATACATATTACAAATGGTTTAGAAACACAGATGCTAAGTTAAAATTTAAATCTGATTTTTTTTTTCTCAAAAAAATCTTGAAATGCTAAATTGCAATTTTTTCTAGTATCTAAATTGCATTGTGTATTTTCAATTTTTTTTACTTTTTGCACCTGCAGAAACGAATTTTCTTGCATTTTAATAATGGTTCCAAGAGCAAAAGACGCTGCATGGGCCCATGTTGAAACTGTTTATGGTGAAGTCTTTTGCAAATATTGCAACAAACATATACGTGGAGGGGGGGAATTCATAGGGTGAAGCAACACTTGGCTGGAATAAGAGGCCAAGTTCACCCATGTGAGGCACCAAATGAAGTAATTGGAAGGATAAGAATTGATTTGTTAAATTAGTTTAAAAATTTTGAAGAAGATAGGGCTAGGCAAAAAGAGATAAAAACTGAGATAGGGAGGAAGAGAGAGCTTGATAATGCCACTATGAGGAGGTTTGGATTAAATGAGTTTGAAGGCTCTTTCTCTGCCCCTTCTTCTGTTGGTAAGGACCAATTCCAGTATGTTATTCCATCTTGTCCAAACATTGGTGATATTCAGCCTAAAAAGAAGAAGACCCTTCAACACTATTTTTCAACACCTTCCCCTTCCTTTGCAAGTGACAATGCTTCTCAATCTCAAGTTCAACCGACCCAAATTCAATCCACCTTAGATGAGCATTGGAAAAAGCAATGCAAAGAAGCTGCTTATGAGTAAATTGCTAGATGGGTGGTACGATTCAGATATCCCCTTTAATGTTGCCCGCTCACTTTATTATCAACCCATGTGGGATTCCATTTTTGTTGTTGGTAAGGACTTCAAAGGCCCTAGTATGCATGACTTGAGGGGATCAATTTTGAAGGAGGTTGTGTCCATAAATGAATACTTGCAGGGTTTTAGGGAATCATGGGCCACTACAAGATGTAACATCATGTCAGATGGATGGAGTGATACAAGGAACCGTACAATATTCAATTTCCTTGTCTCTTGTCCTCAAGGAACCATGTTTCTGAAATCAGTTGATGCATCTGATAGGGTGAAAGATGCAAACCTGTTGTTTCAGCTATTGGATGAAGTTATTACGGAGGTGGGGGTGACAAATGTTGTTCAGGTCATCACAGATAATGCCTCTAACTATGTCCTTGCTGGTAAGATGTTAGAGAGCAAACACAAAACCATATTTTGGACCCCATGTGTTGCACACTGCATAGACCTCATGCTCGAGGATATAGGCAAACAAGATTGGGTCAAGGATGTTATAGAGCATGCCAAGAGCATTACAAAATATATCTACAACCATTCATGGTTCTTGAATCTGATGAGGAAAAACATTGGGAACAAGGAACTTGTTAGGCCTGCCATCACGAGATTTGCAACTCACTTCCTGACACTACAATCTCTCATTTCCCAAGAGGAGAACTTGCAAAAGATGTTTTCATGTGATGAATGGATTTCATTTAAGTGGGCTCGTAGGCAAGATGCAAAAGAAACCAAAAAGAAAGTTAATAATAGAAACCAAAAAGAAAGTTAATGATAGTGCATTTTGGAAAAAAGCAACAGACGTTGTCAAAATTGTTGAGTCCCTTGTGAAGCTGTTGCGGTTGGTGGATGGGGAAAGATTGGCCATGGGTTACATTTATGAGGCTATGGATCAAGCAAAGGAGCAAATAAAGGCAGCATACAAAGACAAAGTGTCCAAGTATGGCCCTATTTGGGAGATTATTGACAACAGATCGAACAATCAACTCCATCGCCCTAGACATGCAGCTGGGTATTTCTTGAACCCAAGGTATCATTACAAAGTTCAGTTAGGCAATGATGTAATAGGTGAGGTCAAAGATGGTTTGTATGAGTGCCTAGAGCGCATGGTCCTTGATGAGAGTGAGCAGATGGAGATACATAGACATATCAACTCTTTCAATCAAGCCACGGGCACCTTTGGAAAAACCCTAGCAAAGAAGGCAAGAGATGAGGACCAACCAGGTAAACAATTTCAAATTTCAAACAATCAAAAGTTTGATTAAGTTCAAGTTCAATTGTTTTAGTTTAAGCTTTAATTTTAAATCTTTAAGTTCAATTGTTTAAGCTTCAGCCCTTAAGTTGTTTAAGTTCAATCTACAATCTAATTTGTTGAACTAACTTTGTCTCTGCAGCGAGCTGGTGGGAATCATTTGGTAGCCAATGTTCTCAATTGCAAAGGTTTGCAATTCAAATCCTTAGTCAAACTTGCAGTGCTTCCAGGTGTGAGCGCAATTGGTCTATCTTTGAGCGGATTCACACGAAGAAGAGAAACCGTTTGGAACAAAAACGGTTAAATGATCTCGTCTTCGTGCAGTACAACCTTCCGCTAAGGCACGCAACCAGATGCTAAACTAAAGACCTGATATAGATCCCATTACGTTGGAGGATATTGATCCAAACTCAAAATGGGTAGTGGAGATTCAGCCGACAGAGTTTGAATCTGATTTTGATATTGAAGTTGAAGATGAGATGAGGCGGGATGCTTTGGATGTAGATCCACTAGTACCAACTCCAAGGGATACAGGAGCAGATCCAGACATTGCATGCAATGGTGGTACTAGTACTAGTGGCATTAGACGACCTAGTCGTGCAGCCCGTGCTTCTACTAGGGTCGTAGATGTCCCTGAGGGGGGGTCCTCAGAGGAGTCTAAGCTAGATGTTGATGTTGAGCATTGCATTTCCAGCAGTGGTGTTGAGTTAGATGATTGATTAGACATGACTCATCACTCATCATTGATCGTGTTTTTTGGATTGTAGAGGCTATTTTGATGACAGAGCCTCATTGATATTGTATTTTGTTTCAGACTCTGATATATGTGCTATGAGATTTTGCTTTGTACTACGATACTATCTTCTATGATCTATGTAGTGCACTTGGTGCCATTTTGTGACCCATACATGGTTTAACTTTATTGCATGTTGTCTTTAATCGTCTAATGGCTTGAAATCATAGTTTGGAATGTTAAAATAATTTGTCATTAAAATTGTAATATTTTTTGTATTATTTAATAGCCTGGTTCATTGAAATCAGAACGCTCCGGTTCATTACCGGTTCCAGTTCCGGTCTGAGTTGACCCTTGATCGGTTTGACTCCCGGTTCCGAGTTTTAAAACCTTGGTTGTAGCCAGCAAATCTAGTCTTCGCAATCTTCAACAGCTCCAACCTAGAGTGATTACGAAAAATGTGGTTGGCCATGCTATGATTGGTAATAAATTTTATCATTTTCTGACCTCTCTTGTGGCACCAATCCATCGGTAACTAGGGTCTTCATCTTAACAATATCATGCATTAAAAGGTTCAATGTGTGAACCAAACACCTTGACCAAAATATGTTGGGATACTTATCCTCAATGATTGCTCCTGCTACCCTATGTCATAGGGTTCACCGATTTTGAACCTTGAAGTTTGAAATTTGGCGAACCTCAAAAAAAAATTCTGATTCTTTGAGGTTCGACTATTAAATTCGCCAATTTTAGAGTTTTGACTTCGGCCGTCTAAACATTTCGAATTCGCTAGTTTTATTACATGAGCTGCGAAGTACATGTAGCCAAGTCTGGTCCAAATTCGTGTAATCGGGAAGCCAAACATAATACTCAAGAGTCCGCAATAATTTTTCGTTTTACTTGTAGTTGCAAATCATTTTAATTATTAAATCTAGGGTATGGTTCAAAGTTCAAACGCTTATCTACATATTTCCTTCCTTATCATATCTACGACAACGTACATTGGCAACTGAACTGTATGTCACCAACAACAACTATTTTTGCTACGAAAGAAAAACCTCCATTCAAATAGTTTTTCCAATTGCATCAAGTGAGGACTTTGATGCCCAATTGTGGCAGTGTCTACATTGATATTGATTCCTGTCTAAATCTGTTCTAGCTTCCCTTCTGTTCTAGCTTCTGTTTACTTGTTTTCCGTTGGATTCATTAAAATTGTGTTTGTTTTGTTTTTATTTTAATTATTAAAAATAGGGTAGGTAAAAGCACAACTCAGAAATAGATAGGTTATATGGTACATATATAATGTATTAATTATACATATTATTATAATTATTCTTATATTATATTATTATGTTATAAATTATATTAGATTACTATGTTATAAAATAGATAATAAAATATTTATATTGGGAAAATTTATATTAATAAAATATTAAAAAAAAAATTTAAATGTATATTGTCGAACCTAATGCCGAACCTCATTTCGAATCTCATAAAAAATTTCGAATTCGAACCGAATTTCGAGGTTGTCGAATTCAAATTCGAACCCGAACCATGTGACATAGCTGCTACCTTACAATTAGCGGCATTATCAGTGATGACTTGAATGACATTGTATGGCCCAATCTTTTGAATGGTTTCAAGTAAAGGTTGTGCAATATTAATACCATTCTTGCAGCGATCTGAGTAGTCGTGAGCTAAAAGGAAGACTGCACCACTGGCAGACACACCAAGAATATTTATCAATGACTTTCCTTTAACATTTGTCCATCCATCAGATACAATGGATACCCCATAGTTGGACCAATCATTTGTAAACTTTCCAAGAGCACTATTGATTTTGGTTCTTTCCTTGTCAAGTCCCACAATTCTAGCTTTGTCATACCCAGGGCTCTTGTATCCTTTAGGGGCACCATTGATGGCTTGTACCATTCCATGCCAATAGGGTGATCGAAAAACATTGAATGGCACACCACATGCATAGAGAAACCTCTAAACTTTTGAATCCACGTCATCTCTACAACCAAGGTCAAGGAAATCTCATAATGTTCTTCGCATAGACGAGAATCCACTACTATGGGGGGTGAGGATCCAAATCAAGCCGATGATGATCCAGATCCACTACCAAACATTCTCTGTGAGGATTCAGATTCAACCCTTGATCTCTTGGAATTGTTTTGAGCGACCTCTTCTTCAATCCTGTATTTGTTTCTTTCTTTAGCTGACACTGTCACAGGTTTTGACTCCAGTAGCCTTACCTTGATCACATGGCATAATCCCACACAAATGCTTTCTTACATAGGTATACGAACCTATGTAAGTTTTAGTACAATGGGGGCATGTAAACTTCTTGGTTTCGCCCCCTCTCCCTCCCCCAAGCCTTGTCACATACTTCCACAAAGGTGTCGTGTCTTTTTGTTATTGCCCCTCATCACTCTCAATCTCATCATCATCATCATCATCTTCCTCTTCCTCCTCCTCTCCATGGTATGTGCCACTCCCTATCTCTTCCTCCTCATCATTGCCACAAATCTACTCCCCACACCATCATCATGAGAGGTGGAACCAAAAAAGACAAACCACATACCCATCATGCTTCTTGACTCAATATGACAATCACTTCTTTCCTGCAATAGAATGATGGAGATGAAGAAATGGGGAAGAGTAGGAAAAGAAAACATACAAGATTAAAAATTTTAACATGGTGAAATATTTTTTGAAAAACAAACAAAGATTGGGTTTTTAGAGCCTACCTCTTTAGCCCTTCAATGGTGGTTGAATGTCTCTATAGAAGCCTTCAATCTCCCTTCCAAGCTCTCACAAATAGAATCCTTCAATCTCCCCTTCAATCTTCCTTCCAAGCTCCCACAAATTTGCTCTCAAACAACTAGCAAACCCACTCAAAGCCCTAGCAAGAAAAGTTAAATCAATGAAATGAGGAATAGAATGAGTCCAAATGGAGTCCAATAGTGTTTATATTGCCTAAATGAACCCTAGCCAATCATTAAAAGACAAGTTGTTTTTGCAAATTTAAGAAAATTGGAATGAAGTGCACCTAGGCCGTAGAATCGCCTAGGAAGCGCTTTCGGGGCTTTTTTTTTGGTCCAGGATCATTGAGGAGCGATGACGATGGGTTGCTCTGGGAGCGTCGATCCCTCACCACTCCCCTAGCGATCCTATAAAAGGCAGGGAGTGTTTTTTATGGAGGAATCACAAATTACCAAAATGATGCCGGAGGAAGCGAAGAGGAAGCACGATCCTGGGATCGATTCCTCGTCGCTTCCTCCGAGATCGCGATTTGGGAGCGAAGCGCAGGGGGCCCTAGCGCTTCCCCACTACCTTGAGCCGACCAGCTGTAACTTATCTAATTTCAGGTCTTTCTCAGGGAAGCAAAGAAATTTCGCACCAAGTCCAATTTGGTTTCCTTGAGAAAATTTAACAAGATTTTCCATACTTGCACTGAAAAAATGCCCATCCAATGTTAAATTCACAGTATTCATAAATAACAAAATGATCCTAACAACAAGCCATTCAAACAATTAAACTCATTTATTCCAGATCATTTGTTTAACACAGTAAAACAGTTTATTCAGAGACATGAGCATTCACATCAACACGAATTTCTCTTTGACCCATTTACGATTATTTAACTCTCAACAATTGCAACCTGCATTTGTAAGCTAACCTATGCAATTACGCAATGCAAATATGCGAAGTCAAGGTATGAATAAGCAATTACAGCCATTCATATCTAAATACAATAATTGAACATGGCATTATAGGAATCCATTCCATTTGTTGTTTTTGACATTGGAAGATAATTCAGTTAATTTCAGAGTATAATACTTATCTGTACAATTGTTAACTTGAGCAACCAGCTACGAGTGAGGCATGCTCCTCCCGACCATAGGCCACCTTGCTTGTTAATCTCTCAGCAAGGTACCACCCTCGAGCGGAGACTGTGAATCCACCAAGAGAACACTCAAGGTTGACAAAACGAGAATAGGCAGGTGAACAAAGTAAACCTCACCAGATCATCTCTCATAACTTGGCACTCACCAATTTCATACCAGTTGGCAGTGACTAAACAGTGTAGTTTCCTTCTCCATGGTTCAGGAACTTGGCACCAACCAGTTCTACATCAAACAGTGTTGACCCTTCCTCGGTTTCTATTTCAAAAGCACAACAATGGTTACCCTTCACTACAGTACCTCAGGCTGCCACTGTTACCCAATGCCACAGAATTTCCTCCAAGGAAGGTTCACACATGGTTCACCATATGACTGGTAATTTAGCTATGGGTACGACAAAACAGTCAATGCCCAACAGATATCAAAATCCAATCCAATTACATAGCTATGGTCGAACGATAAACTCAGAACTTGCAATCCCCCAACAAACAAAACAGTTCACTCTCCCAAAACAAAAGACAATCCCCTTCCATGCATCAGTGACCCCAATTCTTCTTGCCTGCATGCTTTTAGCTGCATGGCCAACTTTGCCCACGTGGTCTCTCCCAAAAGATTCACACCCCAATGTATGCCATTAATCCTTTATTAGCATGTAGGATTAATTAAAGTGTTCAAAATGTATTTAAAGATTAAAGTATGGTTAAAGAACTTCTAGGCTTACGGTTAGGCTAGGGTCATGTTATAAATCCCCCCTTAGCCTATCTACAGACCCCTTTCCTTCTCACTTGTGGATTCATAGTCCCCTGTTCTCTTCAGCACTTGCCTCATCCCCAGCCAGCTGTATTTTATATTCATATTTGCACAGCACAAAATGTTCAGTCTTCAGGGATTTCATCATCCAGATTTACATCATTAAATCAGGGGTTCAAAAACTGGGGTGTTAAAATTGAGTTGGTAACACACAGAGGCAACTAAAACCATTCCCTTTAGAAACTCAACTTTATTAGCACATTTTCCAAGCAACCAATAAACATAGAAGGAAGTTGACTACATACAAAACAGATCGAGGATGAGCTAGTGACATTCACTAAACAATGCGATAACACCACAATTGTATAATCCTTCATCAACAAATTAACATTCCAAACGGTCAATTATCTTTGACTTTCTTTACTTTATTAATGAAAGATCATTTACACAATCATTAGTTGATATTATATCTTTAACTTGATCTCTCTCGAGTCATTACCCATTCCTGAAAGAACTTTAAAGGTTTTACCCATTGAATGTAGAAGCATTTTTCTAGGTCAACCTTGAAGCTCCACACAAATAGTACATATATTGAACCACAACCTTAACACAACTGCAGTACATTATACCAAACCCAGAAAATGCAAGGATGCAAATGGTGGTCAATCACATTTCTTGCTTCTTTGCACTATCAATCATCATATATACTTCTTTATCAACACTTGTAGCTTAGTCGTTATACAATGTCTTACAAGACATTTATTTACAAAAAGGAAGCGAGCTAATCATGAAACAAGCATTTGATACATTGAA
The DNA here is from genome assembly GCA_001517045.1 of Pseudotsuga menziesii. Taxonomy (NCBI): domain Eukaryota; kingdom Viridiplantae; phylum Streptophyta; class Pinopsida; order Pinales; family Pinaceae; genus Pseudotsuga; species Pseudotsuga menziesii. Next base: position 462,668 of record LPNX011087184.1, on the reverse strand, counting down.
AAAAACATATACCATTTGGAACAAAGGGAAAACTTCCACACATTGTTTTGGAAAAAAACAGTTTAATTACTGGCCATTTAGGGAGATATATTTTTTTATTTTTTTCAGGAAGACTGTTAGGAAATCCTGATTTACAGGATCAGGTGGGGTTCTCATTTTGAGAACTGATCCCTCTCAGATCTCCAAGAAAATGCCTCTCATAAAAATCTAGGATGATTTATTTGATCCACACAATGGAGCAAAATTAGATCTGCATTAGTGGGTCTGGGGAACAAAATCTGCAGTAGGGGTTAATCCTGGCAAGTTCCCTTGGATATCACTAGCACGTTGTTCCATGGGACACTCCCTCATTAGATCTGCAACTTCTTCTTTCAATAACTTACAGACTAAGCTACACTGAAATGGATACAGAAACCGATACAAAAATTGGGGGGAAAGGATACAACAACTTTTCAAAAAACTTGTATATCACACAGTAGGGAAATGGAAAAAACTACACACACACACATATAGTCTGGCTGTGGTCTAGCAGCAACTTGGAGCATTTTCTTCAACAACGATCCAAGTCCAATTCCTGGCAGGCTTGCTCCCACCCTGCGTGGTGTATTGTTGAGTGTGGAATGTTTGTGGTGGAAGCACCATTTAAATGAGAGTCGATATTTTGGTCACTTTGTGTCACTTGTTCGTATCCTTGTGAAATGAAAGTAACAGTGGTCAGTTCCTAAGTCATACGGTTCAGGTTCGAGTTCAGGTTTGGCACCAATTAGGTTTGCTTCAAATTTTACGATGAGATTCGCCCTTAGATTCGTCTATATATATTTTTCAAATTATATATATTATATATATGAACTTGAAAATGATATATAACATAAAATAGTGAGAAATCAACATCAATAACATAAAAAAACTATGATGGACACGGAAAGAGCAAGCATATATTATGAGCTCAAGCTGTGACATGAGGTTTAAAAGGCATTGGGATAAGAAATTGCTGCACAAATCCTAGAAGCTGCCAAGCTACTGAAGTTGATCAATGGAAGTGAACAAACAAATGTGGACTCAATCAATGGCAATGAGGTTTGATGAGCCTGAACAAGAATGATGATTATTTAAGGTTCACGGAATTTCAAACCTCAAGGTTGAACTTCCAAGAACCTTTGTTGTTAAAGTTTAGGGTTAAGTTAGGGTTTTAAACAAAAAATAAATTTTAAGATATAATTTTCATCTCCTTCAACTTTAACACTCACTAGAGATCACTGTGCTAAAGATAGGGTTTGAAATAGCTTTAACAAATAATGCAAAAATACACAATGTACTACTGGAATATGTTGATTTTCTGAGCAGCATCAAGAGCCCTTCTCTTCGGAGAATGGGACCACCTGGTCCGAGACCACGGTGAAGACTCAACCCAGTGTTGAGTGACCATTCTGTTGAATGGTAGATATCTGGTCTGGGACCATGATATAAACCCAGATCTGCCCTGGGTAGACTCAACCTTGTGTTGAGTAGACATCTGGTCCGGGACCACGATGTAGACCAGTCTAGTTTTGAGTAGCCATTCTCTGGGACAATGAAGACACTGTAAGCCCTAGACTGGGTCTGGCATGTGTGTGGCACTTTGACCCTTGATCTATGGGCTTGGTGTGCTTCTCCCAGGATTAGCTACCCTTGGTTAAGTTACCCTAGTACCAGATCTAGGTGTCACACAGTGTGTGAGATAAAAACATTAATAACTCTCTTGGTTTATGATGATGTACTTTTGAAATTAAAAAGTACCACAAATAATGACCACAGGAGCACTTGGTAAAAGGCCCAAAAGTCAAAAGTCAAAGGAAAAAAATCAAAGTACCTTTTTGGTAAAAGTGAAAGTGAAATTAGGAAAAGAATAAAAATATTATTATTTTTATCTTTCCTAATCTTATCCACCTAAAAGGACCACAGGTGGAAAACAAAATTAAAGGAGGACTTCTTATAAAAGTCAAAGGAAAAAATAAAAGTACCTTTTTGGTAAAAGTGAGTGAAATTAAGAAAAGAATAAAAATATTATTATTTTTATTTTTCCTAATCTTGTCCACTTACAGGTAAACAAAGACTATAAAAGAAAATCAAGCCTTCTCATTTGTCACACACACTTTTGCTCTCTCAGGTGAAGAAGACTATCTTATGTTCAAACCCTCAGCTAGGGTTTTATCAGCAAAGTCCATCTTCAGCAGTTTTGCACAGCCATCTTCAGCATTCCATTTTTTGGGCAGTTTTCAGCAGTCTGATATTTTCAGGCAGTTTTCAGCAGTCTGATATTTTCATGCAGTTTTCAAACAGTCTAATATTTTCAGGCAGTTTTCAGCAGTCTGATATTTTCGGGCAGGAGAGAGAAAATCTCAGCTTTTTCTGAGAAAGCCCTAAACCTCTATGAAAAGAAGGCTCCCAGTCAAAAGAGAGTCTTGAAGAAGAGGCTATGAACTTTGAAGTTGAACAAAGATGAAAGTGTTGGTTCCTTCTTCACCTACAAGAGGAAGCAAGGTAAGGGCTAGAAGAGTTATTTATGATTCTATCAAAGAAGAATTGATGCCTAACATCACATCCTTGAAGACCGCTAAAGAATGTTATGATACATTGGTAAACCTCTATGAAAAGAAGGCTCCCAGTCAAAAGAGAGTCTTGAAGAAGAGGCTATGAACTTTGAAGTTGAACAAAGATGAAAGTGTTGGTTCCTTCTTCACCAAGATCAAACAGGTAAGAGATCAACTCCTTGCTATTGGTGTTACTGTTGATGATGATGACCTTGTACAAACAGTGATTGATGGTCTCCCAAGCTCTTGGGAAACCTTCATGGCATCCGTCTGTGGACGAGAAAATCAGCCAACCTTTGAAAGGCTTTGGCATGATTGCATACAAAAAGAAGCAAGGAACACTGACAAGGAAATCAAGCAGGGTAACCTTGCACTTGCAGCAAAGACCAAGAAGTTCAAGAAGCCTTTCCCTCAGCAAAAGAAGGGTAAGAAACCTCAGGTAAGTTTTCTGACATGTCCAAGATTGAATGTTATACTTGTCACAAGTTTAGACATTATGCGAGAGACTGCAAGCAGAACAAGAAGAAACCCAAGAGAAGGTTTCAAGCATCTATTGCAGAAGCAGAGGAAGAAGAAGATGAAGAACCAAAGAAGAAGAAGAAAACCAAGGCTAATAAAACTGATGAGCCTAGAAGAGAGTACTATTTGATTTCTGCTCTAACTAATTCTTTCTCAACTTGCTCCACTTCTTGGTTGGTGGACAGTGGTGCCTCCAGGCACATGATAGGTAATTGTGGTACCCTTACCAGTTACAAAAAGAAGTTCACCACTCAGGTTGAACTTGGAGATGACTCCACTTACAAGATTGAAGGAGTTGGCTCAACTTCACTCCAACTTGACTTGGGTACAGTTCTTCATATTGATGATATTCTTTATGTTCCTGGGTTAAAGAAGAATCTTTTATCTGTTGCTGGTTTAAAAGACAAGGGCCACAGAGTCCTCTTTATGGACAGAAAGGTCTTTTTATGGGCAAAAGACACAGATCTAGACTCATCAGTTCAGATTGGGGTTTGAGAGGGAGACCTCTACAAGGCCTCCAAAGTTTCCACTCATGCTTTGGTACATCACACAGTTGATCCTTGTGAACTTTGACATAGAAGGTTTGGACACTTTCACTACATAGCTCTCCCAGGATTGCAGAAGATGGTCACAGGTATGCCAGAAGTTTCTCCAAAGCATGAAGGAATTTGCAAAGGATGTGCTCTAGGTAAGAACACTAAGAAATCCTTTCCCAGAAGCAAGAGTAGATCTAAAGGCATTTTGGATTTGATTCATTCTGACATTTGTGAGCCCATGTCTTCACCCTCCTTGAGTGGGTGTTTGTATTATGTCTTGTTTATTGATGACTACTCTTGGAAGTCTTGGATTTACTTCCTCAAGGCCAAGAGTGAAACCTTTGACAAGTTCAAAGAGTTCAAGACACTGATTGAAAATCAGACTGGCAGGCACATCCGTATCTTGAGATCAAATAACGGAGGTGAGTATGAATCTAATGAGTTTGATGATTTTTGTTGAGAAGCAAGAATCAAGAAAGAGCTGACAATGCCTTACAACCCCCAGCAAAATGGGGTTGCAGAAAGGAAAAATAGAACGATCTATGAGGCTGCTAAAGCCATGATCACTGATCTAGATCTTCCTTTGTCTTTATGGGCAGAAGCTACCGAAATTGCAATGTACATCCAGAACATAAGCCCTCGTGCTATCTTGGGTGGGAAGACTCCAGAAGAAGTCTTCACCAAGAAGAAACCTATAGTTGATCACATGAGGATATTTGGCACTCTTGTGTATGTTCATGTGCCAAAAGAAAAGAGGGCCAAGCTAGAGCCTTCCGGTAAGAAAGGCTTATTTGTTGGGTACAGTGATTGCTCGAAGGCTTATCGAGTATATATACCTAGACAAAGGTACATTGAGGTCAACAGAGATGTGATCTTCCATGAGGAAGCGGTGTTTCGGAAAACACTAGAGCTTTCACCGGAAGATGCAGTTGCTCCACTTGAGTTTCCAGATTCAGAAAATCAGAGGGAGGAAGAGTTTGATGATCAAACTCCAGATGTTCCTGATAACAATGAAAGTCCACTAGAAGAACTACTTGAAGTTCCTCCTTCCGAAAGGAGACCTGCATGGTACCGAGAAACGGTACAAGAAGCCGAGAAGCATAAAGCTCCTCCAGGGACTTTCAGAGAAAGCATAAGACCACAGAAGTACTCCTGTCTTATGAGTCAGCTTATCAGTTCAGAACCTAAAGCTCCTCTAGGGACTTTCAGAGAAAGCATAAGACCACAGAAGTACTCCAGTCTTATGAGTCAGCTTATCAGTACAGAACCTTCATCATACAAAGAAGCAGCAAATAAACAGGTATGGGTTGATGCCATGATTGAAGAGTATAAGTCAATCATGAAGAATGATGTTTTGAAAGTTGTTCCCAGACCTACAGGAAAGTCAGTAGTGACTTCCAGATGGCTTTATAAGATCAAGCATGCCGCAAATGGCAGTGTGGAGAAGTATAAAGCCAGATTCGTAGCTCGTGGCTTCACTCAGAAAGAAGGCATTGACTGTGACGAGAAATTTGCACCTGTTGCCAGGTACACTACCATCAGAACCATCATCTCACTTGTTGCAGTATTCGGATGGAAGTTACATCAGATGGATGTAAAGACAGCCTTTCTCAATGGTAAGATTGAGGAAGAGGTTTATATTGAACAACCTGAAGGCTTTGTTACTCATGGGAAGAAGACCCATGTATGTAAACTGAAGAAAGCCTTGTATGGACTGAAACAAGCTCCGAGAGTCTGGTATGCCAGGATGGATGGATTTCTCCATAGCTTGGGGTTCTCCAAAAGTACAGTTGATTCTAACTTGTACTTTAAAGTTGTTCATAATCATGTCTTGATACTTGTTCTATATGTAGATGACTTGTTTCTTACAAGTGATGAACAGTTGATAGACCAGTGTAAGAGGGAGCTTGCCTCTGAATTCAAGATGAAAAATCTCGGATTGATGCATTACTTCCTTGGCTTAGAAGTCTGGCAAATGTCAGGCGAGATCTTCCTGACACAAGGAAAGTATACAGTGGATATCTTGCAAAAATTTGGGATGCAGGACTGCAAGTCCATGAGCATACCAATGACTACCAACTTGACAAAGTTGCGGGACTCAGCCTCCAGTTCACAGAATGTGGACTCTACTTTATACAGACAACTCATTGGTTCCCTGATGTATCTCGTGCATACGAGACCAGATATCTGCTACACAATGAACGCACTGAGTCAATTCATGTCAGATCCGAAGCACATACACTTGGTAGCCGCCAAACATGCACTCAGATATGTGCGAGGGACTATCACTTATGGGCTCAGGTATACTTCCAGCAGTGAAGTATTGTTATCTGGATATTCAGATTCAAATTGGGCTGGCAATGCAGTCAACCAAAAAAGTACCTCTGGTTATTGCTTCAGTATGGGATCAGCAATGATCTCTTGGTCCAGCAATAAGCAAGGTTCCATAGCTCAGAGTACAACTGAGGCAGAGGATATTGCTGCAAGCGATCCCTGCAAGGAAGCAGTTTGGCTCACAAAGTTGTTATCTGATCTGTTCAAGGGAAAGCTTGACTCAACGATCATCCATTGTGATAATCAGAGTTGCATAAAGCTTTCAAAGAATCCAATGTTTCATGACAGATCGAAACACATTGAAATGAGGTATCATTGCATCAGAGACCTAGTGCAGAGAGGTGCTCTGAAGTTGGAGCACATTCGTACAAATGAACAGACTGCAGATATCTTGACCAAGCCTCTCACAGCATCAAAGTTCGTGTACTTTCATGACAAGCTTGGTATGGCAGAGAATGCCTCTCTCGCTAAGAGGGAGTGTTGATTTTATGAGCAGCATCGAGAGCCCTTCTCTTCGGAGAATGGGACCACCTGGTCCAGGACCACGGTGAAGACTCAACCCAGTGTTGAGTGACCATTCTGTTGAATGGTAGATATCTGGTCTGGGACCATGATATAAACCCAGATCTGCCTTGGGTAGACTCAACCTTGTGTTGAGTAGACATCTGGTCCTAGACCACGATGTAGACCAGTCTGGGACTGGTAGACTCAGCTTAGTTTTGAGTAGCCATTCTCTGGGAGAATGAAGACACTGTAAGCCCTAGACTGGGTCTGGGCATGTATGTGGCACTTTGACCCTTGATCTATGGGCTTGGTGTGCTTCTCCAAGGATTAGCTACCCTTGGTTAAGTTACCCTAGTACCAGATCTAGGTGTCACACAGTGTGTGAGATAAAAGCATTAATAACTCTCTTCGTTTATGATGATGTACTCTTGAAATAAAAAAGTACCACAGGTAATGACCACAAGGGCACTTGGTAAAAGGCCAAAGTCCAAAGTCAAAGAAAAAAAATAAAAGTACATTTTTGGTAAAAGTGAAAGTGAAATTAGGAAAAGAATAAAAATATTATTATTTTTATCTTTCCTAATCTTGTCCACCTAAAAGGACCACAGGTGGAAAAAAAAAATTAAAGGACTTCTTATAAAAGTCAAAGGAAAAAATAAAAGTACCTTTTTGGTAAAAGTGAAAGTGAAATTCGGAAAAGAATAAAAATATTATTATTTTTATTTTTCCTGATCTTGTCCACTTACAGGTGAACAAAGGCTATAAAAGAAGATCAAGATTTGTCACACACACTTTTGCTCTCACAGGTGAAGAAGACTATCTTACATTCAAACCCTCAGCTAGGGTTTTATCAGCAAAGTCCATCTTCAGCATTTTTGCACAACCATCTTCAGCATTCCATTTTTTGGGCAGTTTTCAGCAGTCTGATATTTTCGGGCAAGAGAGAGAAAATCTCAGTTTTTTTGAGAAAGCCCTAAATTGGTAATTTTCTGTAATTCTGGAAATTGTGGGTAAAAATATCAGTCTGATTTTTACTGATGAATTTTACAGTTACTGTGGTCAAAATCCAGATCTGGATTTGAGGAACTTTTTTGAAGAATTTCTTAAGCCATCTCATTTACGAGATGAGCTATTAATGCTTTTGGGGGTTTTGTCCTTTGAAGGTTTCCCAAGTGAAAAATATTGTGTCCATGTGTGCTGATGTGATGAATGTGTTTTTACTGCATTGCTGATCTATTTATGTTTATCTGCAAATTTTTAAAGTTTATGCTAATGCTGAAAATTCAACAGAATAAAACATTACAAACAGTAAAACAACAACAATGGTGAATTTAAACTAAGCTAATTAACAAACATAAATCAGATCTGATAAATCAAGTTAGGGTAGTAAACCTTCCTTATACTCAGAATTACTTTCAGAGCAGAACTTGCCTCGCAAGTCAATAAAATGGAACAAATATGGCCCTTACCTGAGGGCATGGACATACCTAAGAGAGAGAGAGATAAAGTGCTATAGGATAGGGTTAGATAAGAACAGTAGAGAGTGCAGAGTTCTAGACAAGGTATGCCACGGTCAAGAACAGCCCAAAGACATCAATAGAGGCACCCAACAAATGACCAACAGTGAATGGCAACCTCAAACACCTCACAAGTCGCAAGACCTCACAGCAGTGGACGGCAGCCTTAAAACGCTCATAGCAGTGCCAAACAAACCTCAATCAAGCAGAGGCAGCGTCACAGGATGACTTAACAGAGGAAGGCAGTGACATCCTCACATAAGCAGCAACATCCTCAACCAAGGCAGCAACAGCCTCACACAGGCAGCGACACCCTTAAACAGGCCTAAAGAGACCTTAATCAAGTGGATGGAAGCCCTAACAAGAAGCAGCAGCCTCAATAGGGTAGCGGCGCCCTCAAACAACAATCCACACAGGCAGCGGCCCTCCCAAACAGTCCAAACAGCCCACAGCAGTCACAAGAACATAAGCAGCAGCCCCAAGACAGTCACCAACAGAAAACGGCAGCCAAGGACAGTCCAGAATAGCAGGAGGAATCCCCAGGAAGACAAACAACACCCTCAACACAGTCCACTCAAGCAACGACAGCTTCCACACAGTCAAAGACAGTCCACGGCTCACACGTGGGAGAGAAAAAAGGGTAAACAACCTTCAAAAGAATAGCCCTAAGTAATAGAGCAAAATCCAAGGGAGCACCAAAGGACAGGAAGCACAGAAACCCTAGACGTCACCCACACAAGACTGCTAAAAACACTAAACAGTCATACAAAAAATCAAAGTTGAGATATGTCTTCAAGATGCCAAAATAATGAAGGCTAGGCTTTTATTTATAGCCTCCTAATGGCCTTTTAGAAGGTTGCCCTTCTAACTTTCCATTGACATTAGGGTTACATTACTAAAGTCAAGACATCATGCTTTTAGAGAGTTTGCCACATAAGAATATAATTTAATATTAGGACGTCTTAAGGTGAGGGTTACACATAAGGCATAACAATGGGCAAGTTACCACACTTCAGAGGAGCGCTAGCACATAAGACCAACAAAGGAGGGGTCAACCCAAGACTAACCCAAGACAAGGCTAACAAGAAGGGGAAAACAACCCCTTTTATCGACAAGTCAACAAGGTCTAACAACAAGGTGGGAAAACAACCTTTCTAACCACAAGTAACAACAAGGTGGGAAAACAATCTTATATCTCTCTCTCTCTCTCTCAATGTATGTGGTCCACAATTGTTCCATACAATAACTGGAAGCTTATCATCACCCTATAGGGAAGGTTCACATTGGATGATGTGATCCTCTGGTCCTCTTGACTGCTCCTGAAGGTCAAATGGTAATGACTTCATCAAGGGGTGGCCAGTCCCTTGATGAAACAACCTAGCTCAACCATCTAGGAGAGGAGGGCATCACACATCATCATCTTGGTTAACTGACCAAGATCTACTTGGTTAATTGACCAGGAATACACCTGCTGGACCTGCTTGGTCCCTAACCAAGAATCTACATGGTCCCAGACCAGGATGTCTCTGTCTCTACCTGCAGGATCTGCTTGGTCCTCATGACCAAGAAACTGTCTGGTCCCTAACCAGAATGCCCTAGAGACGGATAAGAGCCCTAGCCACATGGAGGGACTTTGCCATGGCTCCAACATGCTTGGTCCCAGACCAAGAGCCCCAATAGACTGCTAGGGGGGCCTAGATACCTACTAGGGACTTACACTGCCAGGTTAACTGACCAAGAACCATGGTTAACTGACTTGGGTGCCATTCTCCCATAGAATGGCTCTCGCAGTTGCATTATCTTTAACACTTGTGACATAGATCAGCTCTATAACAACATACATCATTCTCACCAAAATAAGTTAGAAAATGAGGCCAAAGTTTAACTTTAAGTTTTTGGTCCAATAGTTGTTTCCTCTTATATATATACACACACACAATTGAGACATTAAAAATTCAGAATTACTGGGAATTGCTCATCACAGATCAATTCTTTTCAAACAATGTTTTCTGACTGTAATTACTAGAATGCTTCCTTTTAGGTATTTTTGGGGCTTTTTAATGGTTTTTGTCATTTTTTGCTGGATATGTTTCTTAAAATTGGAACATTTATGAAATGTGCTTGAAACGACCCTGCAGCCCTAAAACATCATTTACAGAATTTGAGTATGTTTTGGGCTTTTTAATGGTTTTTGTCATTTTTTTGCTGGATATGTTTATTAAAATTGGAACATTTACGAAATGTGCTTGAAACAGCCCTGCAGCCCTAAAACATCATTTACAGAATTTGATACAGCCCTGAAACACTTCAGGGTCTTTAAATATATCTAATCATAATAGCTTTTATGAGAATCCATTATAAATTGTGTTCGGTAATTATAATGACCTTCAAAACATATTTATTTAGGATATCCTAGAAACAGTCCCATCTCTTCGGACTAAGGTTTTCAAAAGGAAGTCATGCCTATAAAAGTCAAGCTAGTTAGATGCAGCCAATCTCTAATAGCAAGATTTTTCTTTGTAGACATTCATCATTAGTGCATAATGGGATGGAGCCATCTATCTATTTACTATAGTTTCCCTTTTGCAACAACATCTTATGGGACTTCTGATATATTTGATATTTCAAGTATAAGCTATGTATATGTGACAATATTGCTGATAAATATTAGACATGTTTCAAATGTATTGAAGATTGTGAGACAAATCTTATATACAGTTCCTTTAAAAGATATTTGCAAAAGATTCTCCTTGACTAATGTTCTTAGTATCATATATTGTCATTCGTACTACAATACTGTTTTGAGACTTTGTCAAGCTTAGGTAAATAGGCCTTTACATGCTCCATGAGTGCCATTCATGTTCATCTCAGTCGAAAACCATTAAGTGTTTCATAATACTCTATGAAAAATATTCTATCGGTATGATTAAATATTAAGCTATAGATTCCCAAGTATGTAACCTTATGCAATAAGAAATAGACTTATAATTCTTAGCCAATAAAATACTAAGAACTAAGACTATGCAGTAGGTCTGTGATGTAGGTCAGGAGTCCAAAACTGTAAACATATGCATTATAAGGTGCAAATGGCCCAACAACAGCATTGCTGCACTACAGCGTTTTCTCTAACTATAGAGTATCAAGCTCTTTTTGTATGCCTCTTGGTTCAGACACTTTCTAAACTATCTTAAAACCGTAGTGAAAAAGGATTTTTTTGGTGTACATCTAAATCTACAAATATAAATTTTGGTTATTCTTCTAAATAATCCTAGAGTTCTGGAAAGCCTGATCCCTGGCCAGATTTATCATCCATATCCAAGTTGTTTATATGTACTCCTGTATTTGTTTCTGGCGAGGCAGGTGCAGGAGGGGTTGTTTTTTACCCTGGCGGAAAACAAGTTACTTCCTATGCTTGGGGTTTGGGGCGGAGGACGAATAACCAACCTGAGTGGGAGGCTCTCATGCAAGGTATAGAGCTTATGCAAGATCTCAGTATACATGACTTTCAGGTCTTCGGTGACTCTGCTGAATTGTTATTCAATCCATGCAAAACTTACAATCGGGTAGAAAGCTAGAGATCAGGAAAGTGCAAAAAAGAATTCTCTCCGTTGTTAAAGATTTGAGCAAAGTTCAATTCCTTCACGTTAAGAGACATAACAACTCCCTAGCAGATAAGCAAGCAAACCTAGGGGTGAACCTAGGGAAAGGGAAGTTAAAGGTTGATAATGTTCCCATTCCCACTTTGAAATGGGCAAGCTACTTTCAAAATTAGACTTCTTGGACTCCACTATCCCACTAGGGGTAGCATTAATGGCACTCGCTTGGATCATAGGGCAATGGGACTGGCATCCACAACCAGCGATGGCAATTAATTTGCATGGGACAGCTGGTTCGTGGTGGAAGCGGTCAAGGTCATTATTTATTCCCTCTCATCTAGATGCTTCCATTTGTGTGATTTCAATCTTTCCTTTGGCAAGTTTTCCTATGATATCTGTCCGGATTTTGAGATGGCAGGTCATTCGTATGGCTTGGGAGCTGTTGAGATAAATAGTTCGCACGTTGCAGGAGGTGGCTCATCTGTAGCTGAGAGGAGACCGAAGCCTACCTTTGCTTGTCGTAATCCACTGTGTGGCAAACACTAGAGCCATGGATAAGCTCTTTGTCGAATCCCAATCAGAGGAGGAGGATAGATTGGAAGAAATTCTGCATGGGGTAAGCGATATGAAGAATGTTATGGCCGACTACAAGAAGATGCTCCATTGTGTGTATGAGGTCTCAAAGGCGGTTCTGGAAGAGAATAGAAGGATTTCCCTAGACATCACTGTTGATTTTTCTGAGCAGCATCGAGAGCCCTTCTCTTCAGAGAATGGGACCACCTGGTCCGAAACCACGGTGAAGACTCAACCCAATGTTGAGTGACCATTCTATTGAATGGTAGATATCTGGTCTGGGACCATGATATAGACCCAGATCTGCCCTGGGTAGACTCAACCTAGTGTTGAGTAGACATTTGGTACAAGACCATGACGTAGACCAGTCTGGGACTGGTAGACTCAGCTTAGTTCTGAGTAGCCATTCTCTGGGAGAATGAAGACACTGTAAGCCCTAGATTGGGTCTGGGCATGTGTGTGGCACTTTGACCCTTGATCTATGGGCTTGGTGTGCTTCTCCAAGGATTACCTACCCTTGGTCAAGTTACCCTAGTACCAGATCTAGGTGTCATACAGTGTGTGAGATAAAAGCATTAATAACTATCTTGGTTTATGATGATGTACTTTTGAAATCAAAAAGGACCACAGGGGCACTTGGAAAATGACCAAAGTCAAAAGTCAAAATAAATAAAGACTTTGTGACCACAGGAAAATGACCAAAGTCAAAAGTCAAAATAAATAAAGACTTTGTGACCACAGGAAAATGACCAAAGTCAAAAATCAAAATAAATAAGGACTTCTTATAAAAGTCAAAGGAAAAATAAAAGTACAGTTTTTGGTAAATGTGAAAGTGAAATTAGAAAAAGAATAAAAATATTATTATTTTTATTTTTCCTAATCTTGTCCACTTACAAGTGAACAAAGGCTATAAAAGAAGATCAAGCCTTCTCATTTGTCACACACACTTTTGCTCTCACAGGTGAAGAAGACTATTTTATGTTCAAACCCTCAGCTAGGGTTTTATCAGCAAAGTCCATCTTCAGAATTTTTGCACAGCCATCTTCAGCATTCTATTTTTTGGGCAATTTTCAGCATTCTGATATTTTTGGGCAGTTTTCAACAGTCTGATATTTTTGGGCAGTTTTCAGACAGTCTGATATTTTCGGGCAATTTTCAGCACTCTGATATTTTCGGGCAGTTTTCAGCACTCTGATATTTTCGGGCAGGAGAGAGAAAATATCAGTTTTTCTGAGAAAGCCCTATATTGGTAATTTTCTGTAATTCTGTAAATTGTGAGTAAAATTATCAGTCTGATTTTTACTGATGAATTTTACAACTACTATGGTCAAAATCCAGATCTGGACTTGAGGAACTTTTTGAAGAATTTCTTAAGCCATCTCATTTACAAGATGAGCTATTAATGCTTTTGGGGTTTTTGTCCTTTGAAGGTTTCCCCAGTGAAAAATATTGTGTCCATGTGTGCTGATGTGATGAATGTGTTTTTTACTGCACTGCTGATTTATTTATGTTTATCTGCAAATTTTTAAAGTTTATGCTAATGCTGAAAATTTAACAATCACGTGCATGGGCACTTGGCTGGATGATTTGGAAAGTGGTTATCATGTGCAAGTGGGAGAGGTAGAGGATATTTGCCGCAGATTACCTGAGGTAGAAAGGGTCACGGGGAGGGAGGCTGGTTGAGCTGAGAAGTGCCATTCGGGAACTAAGGAGGGTCCACCAGGTGCAAAGGATGCTCTCGAATGAACGGAATGAAGCCCGGTATGTGCAACTCAAGAAAATTATGGAAGTAATGCAAGCTGATATCAGTTCACTGGGAAAACGAGACAATGGGCCCTCCCGAGAGCAAACCGGGGTGTCTCCAATGGATGAAGTCTCCACGATTTAGCCTACTGAGGACGTGAACCTGGTGCAAACATGATTTTTCCTTTCCTACACTTTTTTGCTTATGTTTTTTTGTCTTCTCTTATACAGCCAATATGTTAGGCTTTACTCAATAAAAGGGGACAGTTTGTTTTTTGAAAACTCAGTGACGCTCTTTTTAACTCTAGGTAGTTTTCAGACCTAGGTTTGAATGTTTTGATGGTCAGACTTTTCTCTCTGCCAGTTTTTGGGCCATGTGGGTGTATGTACGATCTTTCTTTTTTAATATAATACCATACTTCTTGTTTCTGTTAAAAAAAAAAGTGTATTAGTCAAACACTGGATTCGAACCAATTTGAGTATTTTTTTAGCGCTCCAAGAAGATTCAAACTCTCTTGTTTTGGGCACCTTCGGCTTGGTTTCCCCTGCTGCGTGACTGTGTGCTTGGGCAAGCCGTGTTGGTTTTTCAGTCTATGGAGCGTGAAAGTGGGAGCACTCTCTTCTCCGAGCAGTGGATTGATTCAGGAACTGCATTATTTGTTGTCTGATTGCATTGTGCTTTCAAGAAGATTCGCTACTGCTGGATCTCCAGTCTTGGTTTTTTGAGGCCGAGCTCGTCTAGATCTATTTGGATTTTTTAGTCCTTAGTGGTTGTTGTTGCAGGTTGCCTGGTTGTTTGTTGTCACCTGCAGGGGACGGTTGATATGTTGATTTGCTGCTCTCTACTATGGCCCCAGGAGGGGGCTCTGAGGCTCCTTATTCCTCCGAGCTCTCCGCTTTCAAGAATCTGGTTGCAGCCTGTAGTAAGTGTCCTGTTTCAGCTTCGTAGCAGAAATTTGTCAAGAAGTTGGTTGCCATTCCTGCTGTAGCTCTTCCAGAGGAAGAATCGTGTTGTGCTACCTTGAACCTTGCAAATCGTGGCCTTATAGGTCAATTTACTGAATTATGGCCATCTCCAAGAGCTATCGAATCATGGGTGCAGAGGAATTGGCGACCGTTGGTTTCAGAAGGAATTAAGAGTCAATTTATTGGAAAGGGTTAATTTGTCTTCATATTTTAAAGCAGCGAAGATCGGAACCTCATCTTCAAAAACGGGTCTTACTTCATGGGCCCTCAAGGACTGTATCTAAATAAATGGATGCCTGACTTTGACCCTGCTCAAGATGTCCCCTCCGTTGTCCCAGTATGGGTCCAATTACCTCATCTTCCCTTGCATTGCTGGAGCCCCAAATCTCTAGAATCAATCGAGAATACTCTTGGTAAATATATTGACAGAGCGAACAGGAAGGATCAGTTCTCTTGTGCAAGAATCTGTGTGGAGGTTTATTTAAAAACAGGACTCCCTGAAGCCATCAAACTAACAGTAGCAGATTGGTCTCATGTGCAAGAACTGGATTATGAACAGCTGCCATTTAAGTGCAGGCACTGTCATGAATATGGACACTTTGTGAGGCATTGCAAAAAGAAGGCTAAGGATGAATCAGAGAAGCCAAAAGATCAATGGACAAAGGTTCAAAAGCAAGCTTCATTAAAGCAAACCAAATCTAAAGCTGAAGGGGCTTCTTTAGGTTCCATGTTAGGATTATTAATCCTCCCTTGTCCAAATTTGGTCATATGTCTAAATTGGGAGTCATGTCTAAATCGGGAGTCCATCCACTCTATTTATAGTCATTAACACCATCGGGTCCACTTGACCTAATTGGGGCACATGTTTCAGTTACTAAAGTGTGGGGAACACTAATTGAGGCTCACTGCCACTTATTGCACTTGATTGCATAAGTTTAGGAGCCTCCTAGATCAATCCCTGCAATTTAGGAAGCCACTGGGAGTGCCGAAACCAACCAAGGTCAGTTCACTTTAGTTAATGACTAGTCAAGCTAAGTTAGGAGTCAGTTACATTCAGTTCTAGTCCTCTACATTCAGTTAGCGCTAGGTTTACTTGACTGAACACATGTGGGGCACATTTCTCACCTACCACTGTCAGTTAACCTTAGTCAACACTGAATGTAACACTTTAGTTGTGTTTTAGAGCTCCGATGAACTCCGGTTATGGTTTAGACAAGGTCAGTTAACCACTGAGTCCTCCGATAGTGATTTAAACAAGGTCTTGGTTACCTACAATCAAGTAGAGTCTAATCAATTCGAACTTCCTCATGTGGATTCGAATTGCTTGTGGCTATTAAAGCCATTGTACTTCATTGTAATTATCTATCTAATTACTCTTTGATTAATGAAAAGCATTCACAGCTGCAAGCCATTTTTGCACTATTTCATTCTTCAATAACTGAGTAAATTGTGTGATCTATCATGTGAGTTGTGTGTTTGTCCACATATCTATGTGCTCAATTTAATATGGTATCAGAGCCTCGGCGGACAAGGCACTTCTCCTCCTTAGATCTCCTACTGGATCATTTTTTGAGCAAAAAAGCTCCTTCCGGCACTGCACCAGAAGCGGAGAATTTACCACTTAATACCCCAAGCAAAGGAATTGTTGATCAAGCTTGCTTGATTAACTAAGCTGGGTGTGAAGAAAATTCCAAAAGTGCAGGCTGTCAGACCTTACGGTGCCCCTTTTTTGTTTTGCAGGTACAACTTCGAATGGATTCATCAGTTCCTCTTCTCACCCTGTCTTCATCTCTGATGAGAAAAGGTCTTTGTCGGGTGTCTATTGGACTTAATAAAGAGTGTTTTAGTAAGATTGATTGGCTAAATATAAGTGATGGAGCTTTTGGAACAATAGCAACGGAACTTTCTCGTAGCTTGCGCTACCTCATTAGATCTTTTGAAGACCCGAGGGAATATATTGAAGACCCGAAGGAACTCTGGACAAGATTGGACAGAACCTTTGGAGTGATTGATGATGATCATAATAGCATTTTGGAGAGAATATCCAGCACCATAAGCACTCTTGATCCAAAAATCTCAGCCTCCACTCTCTCTGATGAAGTTGTTCAAGATGAATAAGAAGCAAAAACTTCTACACAGTCAATTCGAATTGAAGACAATCTCCATGCAGTGACTCCTTCTCCTGATGCTCCGGAAGTTCATGATATCTCTGATATCTCATCTTCTCATATTGCTAAAACAGAAGAAGACATTCGAATCTCTGATATTGAAGAAAAATTCTGCTGCACTTCCATGCAAACATTCACCGGTGATTTTCCTTTAAATTATGTGCAAAATTTACTAGTAATTGCTTCCGAAAGTGAAGAGAAATTTGATTTTTCTCCCTCTAATGTTGCTGCTGGTGTGCAAATATGTGATACCTTGGATATTTTGGAAGAAATATTAGATTACCAGAGTGATCCATTCGCTCCCCATGATCTATATTTTCCAGCAAACTCCTGCAGGATTGCATGCACCAAAATTCAGAATTTTGAAGAAGAAGAAAGCTGTGCATCCACCGTCTCGGTTAACCATTTATTTGAATCTGATATTAACCTTATTGGATCTGATATGATCTTGTTTAGATCTGATCTGATATTGCTTGGTTTAATATATCAAATTCATAATCTTTCAGTACCACTTGTAGCTGTTCTCATCAACGGTGTGAAGAAACAAGTACCACAAGTCTCCTACAAAACTGTTGCTGGGGATTTGATTCCATTTCACAGTTTTGGATCGGATCTGTTTTGAACCTATTTAGATCTGATTTACTTTCTGATCTGATATTATTTGGTTCATATTTTAAAATCCAAAAGCCTTCAGTCATGCTTGTAGCTGCTCTCACCAATTCCGGTGTGAAAAATCAAGTACCTCACTTTCTCTTGAAAACTGCTGATGGGGATTTGGTGTTAGTTTCCTCATATGAGGTTGCTGATATTTTATTATGTGATTCATTATCTATTTCAGAAGCTATATCAGACTATGGAGCTCAAGCATTCGCTCTCAACAGTCCTAGTGCTTCTTTACCATTGATCACATGCTCATCTCCTCACAGAACTAGTAAAGAGGAAGATTTTTTGCATCCGCCTGGACACCTGCTCCCAACACTTGGGGCTGTTCTTACCACTAATGGTTTGCTGTTCATGGATGCAACAAATCAGTTTCTTGAGTGTTCCTCACATTCTCTGAATTCTCAAGAACCTTTTCTCACTTTTCAGTTGACTTCAGTTGCTCTACATGGGTCCAGTCTTCATTCGGCAGCTATCTATATTTCTGATTTAGTTGAGCATATCATTCTTCTTCCAAAGAGGAAGATTCCTCCATACATAATGATGGAGAGGTTCACATGTCAGGCCCTAG
>LPNX011087184.1:408513-444066 GCA_001517045.1 Pseudotsuga menziesii | reverse complement strand
TTAGGAGCCTCCTAGATCAATCCCTACAATTTAGGAAGCCACTGGGAGTGCCGAAACCAACCAAGGTCAGTTCACTTCAGTTAATGACTAGTCAAGCTAATATAGGAATCAGTTACATTCAGTTCTAGTCCTCTACATTCAGTTAGCGCTAGGTTTACTTGACTGAACACATGTGGGGCGCATTTCTCACCTACCACTGTCAGTTAACCTTAGTCAACACTGAATGTAACACTTTAGTTGTGTTTTAGAACTCCGATGAACTCCGGTTATGGTTTAGACAAGGTCAGTTAACCATTGAGTCCTCCGATAGTGATTTAGACAAGGTCTTGGTTACCTACAGTCAAGTAGAGTCTAATCAATTCGAACTTCCTCATGTGGATTCGAATTGCTTGTGGCTATTAAAGCCATTGTACTTCATTGTAATTATCTATCTAATTACTCTTTGATTAATGAAAAGCATTCACAGTTGCAAGCCATTTTTGCACTGTTTCATTCGTCAATAACTGAGTAAATTGTGTGATCTATCATGTGAGTTGTGTGTTTGTCCACAGATCTATGTGCTCAATTTAATATTCCAGTGCGCTCATTCCAGTTCAGGCCCGGGTGGAAGGGGGTGCAGCCTCTTCACAAGCAAAAGCATCTTTGAACCCTTTTGAAACCCTTAGTACTATTGATGACCCTCTTGCCTCTGCCTCAAACAGGGATCAGCAGCATATCCTCCCAGCCATTGAGGAAGTTAATGAAGGATCTCTTCCAACTCAGTTGGACTCCCCAACTAGAGGTTCTTCTCCCTCTTATGCTGATATGACAAGAAAGCAACCTCCGGAATCACCTGACTCATCAAAAGATGAGACTTTCAAAAGACCCTCAAAAAAGGCAGGGAGGAAATCTCTCAAGGTAGCAAGAGAGGAAGAGACAGAGAGGCATAAAATGCAGGGAAGTCCAACCACCCTAGAAATGTCTTTAGGACGGAATACCAAAGCAAGGCGCCACCTAAGGGAGGTCTTTCGAATCCTACCCTCAATAGATGATGCGGATAATTTCATGGAATTGTAGAGGTTTGGGGAACTCTACGAAACCTGAAGCTGTCAAAGACCTTTTGAAAATAGAAACTCCAGACATTCTCATGCTTCAAGAAACAAAAATAGAAGGGGGATCTCTTCTGGACTTAAGCAAAACTAAATGGAAATTAAACTCAAGAAAGGTTGTTAGTGCAAGGGGCTCCTCTGGAGGGCTTGCCACGGTCTAGACGGAGGATATGTTTGAGCTGGTAAGTTCTTTTGAAACTCGGCATTGGATTCTTACTAAGCTTTGCAATAAATTTAATAAGTCTTCTATTGCCCTGTTCAACCTTTATGTTCCTGTCCATCCGATTGAAAAGAAAGAGTACTGACAAACGCTATATGATTTTCTGGAATCCACCTCTCCTTCGAATATTATAATCGTTGGTGATTTAAATCTCGTTTTTAACTCTAAGGAAAAAAGAGGTGGCAACATCAGCTGTGATCAATTGTTGCCTTACGTGGAGGAATTGACCCAGCAGTGGGATCTCATCGATTTCAAACCCAAGAAGGGGCTATACACATGGACCAATAATAGAATTGGAGTTGCCCATATTTCGACCCACCTAGATCGGTTTTTGGTTCAAAGTTCTTTTTTAATGTATAAGAAATTAGTTTCTACTAAAATCCTTCTGAAACTCACCTCGGATCATAAACCTATCCTTTTGCAACTGGATGAGGAAGAAAATTTGGGACCGATTCCGTTCCGATTCAGCCCTCGGTGGATTGAACAGGAAGGTTTTTTTGCAGTAGTTTCTAAAGCCTGGGCCACCACTGTCATTGGGTCGCCTAGCTATGTATGGGAGCATAAACTAAAAGCAACCAAACTAGCCTTGAAAGAGTGGGTTAGATCTCCATCCAATACGCCCACTGCTCTGAGAAAAGTGGTTGTACAACAGCTAGCAGATTTACAGATGGAATTTGAGCATAGTGAAATAACTCACTAGCTCTGGACAAGGAGCAAGTAGCCCAATTTGCCTCCTTTAAATCCCTCAAGCATGAAGAAGAATATTGGAGGCTTTAGTCGTGAAGTTTATGGCTACCTTCTAGAGATCGTAATACAACTTTTTTTCATAGACAGTTTAGAGCCCGCCTCTCCCAAAACCATATTTTTGAGATTAGCTCAACAGATGGGTCTGTTTCAAAAGGAATTGTTCAAGTTAAAGAAGTCGCTGATATTTACTTTCAGCATCTTTTTACAGAGGTAGGGACTGTAAATGATGAGCTCACTTCTGAATTTCTTTCTCACTTGCCTTCTCTCGTTAGTGAGGAGAACAATCTAAATCTAATGATGCCCTTTTCAGAGGAGGAAATTAGCAAGGTTGTGTGGGCTATGGAATCCGACAAAGCACCAGGCCCAGATGGATTTTCTTTTCATTTCTACAAAGTCCGTTGGAACATCATTAAGACTGATCTATTAAGAATGGTCAAAGCCTTCCAGCAAAAGGCCAAAGTGGGAGGAAGTACCAATTCCACCTTTCTTTCCTTAATCCCTAAAGAAGTTAATCCGGCTACTTTTGATAGATTTAGGCCTATTTCTTTATGTAATGCGTCCTACAAAATCCTCTCAAAACTCCTTGCAAACAAAATAAAACCTCTGCTAGAGAAGATTATTTCTCCCAACCAAGGCGGTTTCATTAAAGGGAGACATAACTTGGACAATGTAATACTGGTACGGGAAGCCATGCATTCGAGTTTTCAGAGAAAGGAGAAAGGGATGCTCATCAAACTGGACATGTCAAATGCTTTTGACCTAGTAAATCTCTCTTATCTTTTTTAAAGTTTTACTTTCTTTTGGGTTCAACCCAACTTTTGTTAACTTGATCAAAGCCTATACCAATAAACCTTGGATAGCATCGCTTGTAAATGGGAGACCTGCCTCATATTTTCAAGCAACTAGGGGTATAAGGCAAGGCTGCCCTCTATCCCCTTTCCTCTACATTTTGCTGGCAGACTCTTTGAGCAGGAAATTGACTGCTGAAAGAAATAAGGGGGTAATTCTGGGCATTCGATCGATGAAAGGAATTGAGCCAATCAACCATGCTTTGTTTGTTGATGATTCCCTACTTCTAGGAGGTGCTTCTTTGAGAATTGTTGGAGCCTTGTTGCCGCCTTTCACACACCTGGGGGGGACGTGGCAGAAATCTTCAAGCCACTCGGTGTGTCCTTGGGGGCAAGTCTCAAGTCAAAGCTGTCACCTTGTTCTTGACTCCTCCGTTTAGGCTCAACTCCTAACGAAGCCAAGAGGGGTAGACCCTATTTAGTTACTAAGGCTAATTACTTTAGTTTGATGGTATTAAATTGAATAAGTTGCTTAGGAGTTTGAAATTAACAATTGATATCCACATATGACAAGATGAAAAATAAACACAAGTAAGCACAATACTGACACACAATATATATATCGAAAGAAGTAAACAAATAACCAGTGCCTTAAAATGGAGTCGCAAAATGATTAAATGTGCTTGCATGTACTTGGAGTGAATGTTTTGTAATTGTCTCTTGGTATGTTTTAAGTTAATATGAAAAATGAGTGGATTAAATTAGGCGAGGGGGGACTCCAGATATACCCGAGGGGTACTTGGAGTATGTCCAAAAATAAAACCTTCACCGCTACCCGCAAGGTGTTTGTGGGTTGGATGGAGTCTCGAAGACTGTGTTCATATTACATAATACACCCGTTAGGGTGTAACAGAGATCAACGCCTCATGGTCACTTTCCAATTGTTCCCACTCCTTTGGATATTTTGCCACTGCTTACGGTTTGTTCGAGGCGTTGGATTTTCGCCTGATGGTGGTTAATTGGGGAAAGTGAAACCTAATTAATCTAGTCACTCACGTTGCTTTTGATGCAACTTGACTGATCGGACAAACTGCAGCCAAAACGCAGAGCATACACACCAGAGTCTTTGTAACTTTTAGTAAATTTTAATCGATGTGTCTTTATTAGAAAGAAAACCTTCCAGGAACCTCTTTCGGTCCAAGTGGACCTCAATCAGGGAATCAAGGAGGGGGTTGATTTTAATTGAATTGCTTGCAGAAATTAATAGTGAATAATGAAGCAGCAAGAATAAAACAAACAACGGGTTTTCTAATTAAATCTACCACGACCCTCTTTCACCTTTCGGTTCAATTGGGATTCATGGGGTAAGTATTAAAGTTACTTTGACTTTATAATATGGAAGATATGATGAAAGTAATCAAAGTAAACTATTTTGCATAAATAAAACTAATCTAGAGCAAAAATAGGAAAAGTGCAAAAAAGAAAAAAAGGATGCAAATCCCCCCAGGGGGGGGTGGGGAATGGGCTCGAAAGAACCTATCGAAATTATTTTTTATTACCAGCGGTTACAATATCAGCAAACTGATATAATGCCTCTTGGTTCTTATATAGAACGAACCCAAGAGCTTACAAAGTGCAAAAATTAAAGATTTAGGAAAGTGGGGAGACCCTTGGGGGATTCGGATGGCCCAAAAGTCACTTTTCGAACAGCACCTCCTCCTCTTTTTGTTATACCTGCTAAAAACCAACAAGCTTATTAAACTTAAATATGCCCAAAAGCACTTTGAAAGTACCTTTGGGTCAACACACTTTTAACCGAAAACAGCTAAGTTAAAACTAGTTAAAAAAAGGTGAAAAAAGGAACCAAGGAAAGCAAGCTTTCCTTGGGATCTTGGCTTGCCTTTTAGGCAGCCAATATGATGTGCACTGATTGCTGGATTTATCTTTTAAATTACGAAAGAGAAATCTAATGCATGCAAGCTACAAATTTTCTTTAAAATGCCATGCCAAAAAGACGATTTCCCTAAAGCTAGATCTAGAATGCTTATGAAACCCTTTTTAAGAACAAGATCTAGATTATGAGCCTTATGAAGATAGATCTATGTTAAATTTACTCTAAGATGATAGATCTAAACAAATCAAAGCTATGAAACAAGTAACCAAATAGATTTTTAATTTTCAAAGAAGAAAGAGAAGAAGGCAAGCTTGTAGCCTTGAAGATCAATCGTGGAGCTTTTCGGTGGAGTGTCGAGGGACTATGCCTTTGAGAAAGTTTTGGAGAAAGTGGGGAAGCAAACTAGATCAGCACCCTCTCCAAGTTAGGAACCTACAAATAATCCAAAGGCTTGCTAAGATGCTTGTGAGATCCGGTTAATATAGAAACAGAGATATCAGAATAGCATGCATATAATCTTATAAAACATGTTAAATCTAGATCTCTAGACATGCATAAAAGAAAAAGAGATAGCCAATAAACTTATTAACATATTCCTTTCCTATCAAGATCATAATAAACTTATTATCAATCTTTTAGCACTGGATCCACAATATCAAAATAAGCAAGTTATGAACACAGATACAGGTTACCTCAGTGAAACATGGCAATGATCATCCACACATAATAACATGACACTATCTTGCCTCCAAAGCTTTTCTTTATTTCAATGAAAAATAGCAACATTATAATAGCAACAGCTCTTCAATCCAACTCTAACTAGCTTGGAAAGGAGGAGACTGTGCTTTATTTATAGCAAAAACTGAAGCCCTGGCCCAGAGGGGGCGCAATTCCCAAGGAGAGAGGGACTGCAGCTACATGAGGAGTTAAGCTAAGCTTGATCTGAGTCTAACTGAGTCTGATCTGAGTCTAACTAAGTGTAACTGACAATCGAAGTGCTAATCGAACTGACACATTAACCAAATCACATCCAGATGAGCCCACACATGTGGAAGAGAGAGAGAGGGCGCAAATCCCAAGGATGCATGTTGTGGTGCACTCCCTCTTCAGCCCAGATCAACTCCTTTTGTCAAGGCATGGTCAGCTCTAGTCAATCCAAAGCCAATGAGACTAATTTCAGTCAAATCGGAGCAAATCGCACTGATTTAGGAATTTGGATTTTCTCCATTATTTAATTAATTTATCAATTAAAATAATCAATATTTGATTTTTAGGGTTTTCTGACCTGAGTGATGGGAAAATCACTCAAAACTTAGGAAAAGTGGGTTTATGGGTCTACCGAGTGCTCTGAGTTAGAAAATGAGCACCCCCATGACTGAAACTAATTTTTGAGCCCACTTTTATTACAAAACCAATTTTTCCATTTTAGACTATCAAAAAATAGCCTAAGTTTTGGAAAAATTAAAACTTTAAAAAAACTTTAAAAATTAAAAAAAATTAAAACCTAGGGGGACTTAGACATGTTCATATGACTCGACCATAATGCCTAGCATGTTTATACATTGACACACAGACTCTAATAACCCCAATAGGCCTAAATGCCAAGCCGGCCACCCCAACTTTGGAGGTATTGAGTGAAAAAATCAGAAATTATCAGTCGTTTATTCAACAACCAATAATAACCAAGGGAAAAAACACTATGGGCTGATCGGATTGACAAATAAAGTCCAAGAGACCGAGTCTTTTACATACACTACCATGCTAGAACATTTTATTACAACTCCCCTATGGGATATGAACATGTGATATAGTACAACAAGCACTTCCCAGAAGCAATTCTGAAGGTCTTCTGAAGTCCGAACAAATCATCTTTGCCCGGTTCACCAGGCTCACTTGATAAAAAACCACTAAGTACAACTTAAATGGTAACAAGCCTTTCATGAGATTCTTCAGAGCTTTTGCAGTATCCTTCGAATTGCTCTTTTTTGGGCTTTTCTGGGTTTGCTACTTGGGATAAAATCACCTATCTCGGTTTACCTCTAACTTTGGGATTCAACATCATCGCTCTGGAATGAAGTTATAAATAAGATCAAAGCTAAGATAGGAGTCTGGCGAGGGCATTGGCTGAATAATGCTTTTGGCAAGTTAATTCTCATAAAATCAGTTCTCTCTTCATTTCCTATTTACCAAGCTTCTTTCCTTCTTGCTCCAAAGTCAATCATGGAGAAGGTCTCGAAACTGTTTAGAGATTTCCTGTGGCAGTGCGAAAAAGAAAATCAGAAAAAAATTCATTTAGTAAAATGGGACATTGTGAAACGACCAATGTTGGAAGGCGGACTTAACATTCGAGATCCTGGTTTGGCCAATTCTGCCTTAGGTGGTAAGATCCTCTGGCAGCTATATTCCAACAGCTCTCATTCTGTAAGTCAGCTTCTTCGACAAAAATATCTTTATGGTTCTTCATTAAGAAATCTCCAGATTGGCAGTATTCCTAAAGGTACCATGTTATGGAATCTCTGTAGGCAAGGATTTGATTTTTTCCAAAAGCAACTCAGTCGTGTTCCTGGGAATGGCAAAAAAACTTGGATCTAGACTGATAAAATAATCGACAATCTGCCTCTTGAAAATATATCCGAACTACTCCCTATTCGAGAATGGACCATGTAGAAAGGATTGCACAAGTTGTATGATATTTCCTCTTGAGATTCTAAAGGGGTCTGGACGGCGTGGGTTTTCCCATCACTCCCGTTCCATCTTCTTCACCAAAAACTTTTGTTGATGGACGCACTAAAGGGGATGGCCCCTGTGAATTTCCATGCTGCCGATCGTTGGAGTTGGGGGAGGTCTGGGTCCTACTCCTCGGTGGCTGGATACGCTGCTCTTCAGCCGGCTCATCCTCATCTTATTAATCAATCAATTTGGAAACAGGTGTGGTTTGCTCACGGACTACCTAAGGTAAATTTCTTCACGTGGGTCCTCCTGCAGAAAAGAGTTTTGACGGGTCAAAATTTAGTAAAACGTGGAATTTTAGGTCCCCACAGGTGTATATGTGCCACACAGCTTGTGAAAATTCGGATCACTTGTTTGTGGACTGTGTTTTTCCCCAATCAGTCTGGATGTTAGTGCTCCAAGGACTCAATACTATTGTTCCTGCTCAGATTACTGTAAATACTCTTTTATCCTCCTGGAAAACAAGATATCCAAGGAAGCTGAACAGTCACAGTCTATGGAATCAGGTATGGCTCTCCATTCCCAAATTTGTTTGCTGGAAGCTGTGGCTGGCAAGAAATGACTTGATATTCAACAATTCCGAGCATTGTCCTCTGTCAGTTGTAGCCAAAGCCAAGGCTCTTTTAATTGAAGCATTGGGAAATCACTCATTTAAGTCAGATAGCTCACTTGCATTAGAAGAAAGAAGTTGGCTGGGAACACTACAGATAAGAGACAGAAAGAAGAAGTTAGCTCGCCCAATTTATAACCCTGCTTGGAAAATACGAATGACCGAAGCAGATTTTCAAGTATTGTGGAGAAAACAAGGAAACGTAATGATTTTCTTTGATGGCGCCTCAAAAGGAAATCCAGGAATCTCAGGCGCAGGTGGGGTGATTTATTCGCATGATGGAATAACTAAAGACAGTTTCAGCTGGGGATTAGGACAGAACGCTAACAATCAGGCAGAAATTCTTGGGTTGTACAAAGGATGCCAGATTGCTCGGAATCATGGAACCACTGCTCTTCAAGTCTTCGGCGATTCAGAAATTTTAATTAATATCCTAAATTCTGAGGATTGTTTTATCAATCCAGCTCTTAATAATTCTCTCCGCCGGCTGAGGGGGTTATTGCTTTCCTTCTCTTCTTCTTCATTATTTCATATTCTTCGTAGTCTGAATAAGGAAGCTGATGTAAAAGCCAATGAGGGATGCAGATTGACGCAAGGAGTTTTCAGAAAGAACACTGAAGCTTCTTTGAATATTTGTATCCCATAACTGGATTGTTCTAAACTCTAGAATGACTTGTGATTTGTAACTGGGATAAGTGAGCATAGACTCCATGTAATGCTGGTTGTTTAGGCTACGGCCCAACTGATATCTTTCCAACAAAAAATAAATAAATAAAATTTTAACCGTTTCAGTTTATAAAAAAAAAAGTGTACTCCTGTATTTGTTTCATTTTTATGTTACAGTACTGCTTCAGTATCGTAATCTTTTCACTATCCAGAAATTTTTAAACAGCACTGGGTTGACAGGTAGCAAGATGTATCTGTTTGTCAATACCCTACTAATAATTGTTTGACAGGCCTGCAGGATTGTGAAGAAGGTAGGTGTACACTCTACAATGTACCAGATAATATACTCACTGCATGCACTGTTACACAGTTGATTGATAACCCTTGCCCCGACCCCCACCCCAATCTGGGCTATAGAATGCATCTTGCTTCTCTTGAGGGATTTCATGAAATATTCTCTTTATGGCATTTCATTCCATGAGGACAACGTGTTGTCCATATTCAATGCACCCAACACATTGTTCCAAAGAGTTGATGGATCATTTCATGGCATATCCCCATCACGGGTTTTCATTCCATGAAGAAAACGTGTTGTCCATATCCAATGAACCCAACACACTGCTACTAGGTTGATGGAGCACCCCCACCCCCACCATTAAGTGTTTCATCATATTCTTGAAAATACTATATAGATATCATTTTGAATTAAGAAATAGCTTCCCAAGTATGTAAGCCTGTATAATAAGGAATAGCTTTAAATTTCTTAGCCGATAAAATACTAATAACTAAGGCTATGAAAAAGGTCTGTGTTGTTGGTCAGGAATCCAAAACATAATTAAAAAGTGCAAAGAGCACAACAACAGCATGGATAAACTACAACATGTTCTCTAACCAGAGAATATCAAGGCCTCTCTGCATGCCTCTATGTTCAAACACTTTCTGTATTATCTTAAAACCTTAGTGAAAAAAGGATTTTTCTGGTGGATATTTAAAAATTAAATCTACAAATATAATTATGAGTCGTTCTTTTAATGAATCTTAAAGTTCTAGAAAATCTGATCCATGTCCAGATCTATCAGCTATATCCAAGTTAAGAATGTGTTTTCCTGTATTGGTTCCATATTTATGTTTCAGTACTGCTTCAGTATCATCATCTTTTCACTATCCAGAAATTTGTAAACTGCAAAGAGTTGACAGGTAATAGTACTGCTTCAGTATCATCATATTTTCACTATCAAGAAATTTGTAAACCAAAATGAGTTGACAGGTAACAGGATACATCTAACTGTCCATGCCCTACTAATAATTTGTTAACTTGCCTGCAGGAATGTACCAAAGGTAGGTGTATAAATATAACAATGTGCCGGAGAATATACTCGTTGCATATACTGTTATACAGAGTCCATGGATCACCACTACCCTACTCTCACCCCCACACCCTACCCGAGCTACATAATGCAACTCGCTCCTCTCAAGGGATTCCATGGCATACTGCCTTGATGGGATTTCATTCCATAAGGAAAATGTGTTGTCAATATTCATTGCACCCAACAAACTGTAACAAGGAGTTCGATGGACCTCCCCCACCCCCACCCCTACCTGCATTATAGAATGCACCTCACTTCTCTCGAGAATTTACATGGCATATCTCCATGATGGGATTTCTTTCCACATTAATACTTCCTCTCTCTGCGCAACAAGGGGTTTACCTTAAGGGATCGCCTTAAAGGAAGCTCAAGCTTCCATCCCCCAACTACCTGAATACTTAAACATGTAACTACAATCCGTCAAGAACTGCTTGTCGGTCTGGTCAAGGAACATATCTGACTCCTTAAATCTCAATTACAATTTCGAATTCATAGAACCATGAAGTGGGCATGTATCTAAGAACCTCAAAAAGAACAAAATATATCATTTGAAATGGAATGGAATGATGCCGGTCAAATAATTTGCAGTCCAAGGGTTTCCTGAAGATGCGAGTACGGAATGTTTGAGTAATATATAATCATAAAGCGAAATCTGAAAGACATGAAAAAGCATTCAGATAACAAACATGTCATGTGTGAGGCAAGAAGGCGTTCCAACCTGGATTTGTTTTTTCCAATTATCTAGGAAAGCTGCAGGGTCCAACACTACCTGCACAAAAAAGATCAATTCAACATAACGGAACACAAAACTGCAGACCGTGAATTTTCCTGTTATGTGATAAACCCCAAACGTCTGCTCACAAAAAGGACCAGGAGTGGGGTTAGATTCCCGCGACTCACCGTGGAAGAAGAGGAGAAACTAGAGTATTTAACCCAGTCACCGTTGTTGTTGATGATGGGCTTTCCCACCCCATCAAATACGGTGGACATGGAATGAAAGAAGACAGGTCAATACTCTAATTTGATCGATCAATGATTGCCTTGGCCTGGATTGGTTTGGTAACCCAAATTGCAGTGGGGGATTGAAGCATAACGAGCAGATTTCACCATTCTACGATAGCAAAGAATGAAGGTATGGATCCCCGCCCCAGATATCGGCGAGTCTATCTTATATCTCTCTCCTCTCCCCAAAAATCAAGCACTATGATGATAACTCGTCAGGTCATTGGGCACACTCCTTAACATTAGGTCAGCCGTCGGATATGCCCACATCTTTGGCCGTTTGTTCATTCAAAATGCCTCACCAAGGCTGTTGCGTTTGCTTGATCTTGGACATTTAACGGAGTGGGTGGGCATGTGATTCTTGCCATTAAGTAATCAATTTTCGGACCTTCACGCGAGAAAACTTTCAACCCTGTTAGGTAGCAATGGGATTGAACAGGCCTTAAAATTCATGGAGGGACTAGACCCATATTGAATGCATGGTTGGTCTTTCGCACCAACCCCTTCTCACGCTACGAAGATTGGATTGAGTGTTTGCATCGGCGAGTCAAATTTGTGGCACGAAAATGAACTCTTCCATTATCATTATCATGATGTTGAAAGTTTTGACCAAAGTATTAGTTACGCATCCATCTCTTAACATTGTTGCAGCAAATATGGCGCCTTTTTTTTTATTAATGTTAATTATGATGATAATGATGATTAATTTCCATTAAGATCAGAGAAATGAAATGATTGTTTGCTTTGTAAATGAATGAGTTAAAGTGTACAAGTCAAACTTATTTTTTGAAAATGTTAATAATATAAGATGTTTTAAAATGAGTTAAAAAATTTCAAAAACAAAATTTTATAGTTTTATAGGAGGAAGGAAGGAAATATTTTAACGTCCACGAGGCTAAGAGCAGCCTATGTGACAAACCAACTTGTACGTTGTTTTCTGCAATTCAATCCTTTGTCTGTTCAACTTGATGATGAGCGCCCCAATTTTTCCACAGTCCCCTCGTTAAATAAATCATCCCAAGATTTATCCGCCAAGACATTTGCGTACCTGTCCCTATTGTCCTTAAAGGCTTCACACTCTAAAATGAAGTGTTTTCTGTCTCCACCTTACCAACGGTGCAAAAAATACACACTATTTCTACTCGAGCTTCTTTTGACCTTTTCCAGCGCCCAATCTCACAGCGGAGTTGAAGGGAATTAGTTCTTTATTAAGCAATGAGAATTTTGGCTTTCCAAAATATATTGGCTCCTAATTGATAGTCAAAGTTATTATCGCTAAGATGAAATAATAATTTTTAATAAAAAAATTATTAGAATTAAGATTAATTTATTAAAAAAAAAATTGAATTTGTCCACTAATTATCTTAACCATCCTTTGTAAGGATCCTCCATGTTAAAAGTGGTTTTTGTATTAATTTATATGCATACATTTTGGAAGAATGTATGAAATATTGTTCGATAATTATTGCATTAGGGAATATTGTTTTAACCTTTTTTTGTTAATTTAAAGTATATTGTTAATTTAGATAATTCGTCACTCATGTCTTTCTTTACAAAATTTGTGTATGGATGAAATAAATACATTACACATTTACAAGTTGTTAATAGTTCTCGTTTTATTTAAATGTTTTCTTTGATTATCAACATAACAATTAGATTGTCAATTAGGTGTAACTTAGATGGTTGGGAGGAATGATTGCTACCCTCCTCACCCAGGATCAATTCCGCAAGTGACATGTTGAGATCTTAAATGGGCATATTGTTGTATTGGCCTTGAGCCCTAAAGAATTTGGTTTACATTGGGTACCATCCTCGAAATGAGGGGAAGTACTTGGCGGACTATAATAACCATCATGAGCAATAAACTCTTGGAAACTAGAAACCTCAAACCCAAAGTCAAAAAATGTCATAAACGTTACAAAAAGAACTAATACCTCCAATAAAGGTTGCACAATGTCCAATATTTGGAAATATCAAAATTAAAATCATGACCAATTAACTAACACTATCAATCATATCAGGTTCTGGCTCAAGACCACATAAGGCTCAAGAGAGGCTGGTATAAAGGCGTCATGGCTTGATTAAACCATTGGGGGATTGACAAAAATGTCACTTCGCAAAATATCAATAACATTAAAAATATAATCACATCTAAGTTTAAGGAGAAAATGCATGACAAGAAAGAATTATAGAATTATAGGCTAAAAGAAAATTAAGATACTATAAGGAGGTCACTAACCCTAATTTGGAAGATCAAAAGTATCTCTATGTTTTAACTAATCCGAAGAAGAAAATCAGTATAGCCAAGATAAGAATGAACTTTCATGAGCTTCATAGTTAAACAGGATGTTGGACAATTCCTAAAACACCATGGGTTATTTGCCACCTCTATGAGATTACGAGTGTTAAGGATGAAAGTCGCTTTCTCTTAGAGTGTCGTGGGTACACCCACATTAAATCGCAGTTTTTATAATCTTTGTTACAATACAAACCTCACTAACTTTCTAACATTGCCATAGGAACGCTTCTTTCTAAGCTTTTTGAGCATGAGAATAATTTTTTTAGCAATACAAATAAATCTTTTATTTTTTCTTAAGGTTTGATAGACCAAATTTGGTTTCAATAGACGTTAACCATCATCATCAACAATAAAAAGAAGACCCATGTTAAGTGGAAGTTACCTTTGTCCTTAAAACATGGCACCCAAATTTCAATTGAGAATTTAAAATAATAATGTAAATTTTCATCCATAGTTGCCTCCAATCAATTTAACAAATTTAACATTGTTTATCATTTACACTGAAAAGTTAAATTTATCGAACTAGAAGAAAACAGTTACATATTCTCTAATCCAACATTTTTTAAAGCCTATTTTTGCTTACCCTAAGATGTAAGGTGATAAGTAGGGTTGTTTAGAAGAATGTTATCACGATCATTAAGGAACAGTACAATATATATCCTTCCTTTCAGTCAGTAGATCTCAGCTCGTTTCTGGACAGGTGGACTGAATGTTTCTCCAAAAACTCAACCTACTATTATCTCCCATTACTTGACATGTGGGTTGTTTGGAAAGCAAGAAATGCCTCTATTTTTGAAGGGAAAATTATAATTGTCACCAGCATCATTCATCAGATTACTTATTTCTCACAGTTGTATTGTCCATCAGTCATTAAAGTTAAAAAAGTCTAGATCCATGGGACAAGGTCATGTCCTTAAATATCCCTATGGTTTCTTTGATGGGGCATCTGCTAGAGGTGTTGGAGGGGTTGGCTTCTGTCTAATTTTGAGCAAGACACACTCCTTCGAGTTTGCGTTGGGGACAGGTAATGGTACCAACACAAAAGCGGAACCGATCGGGCTCTGGGCCCTTCTACATACAACCCAAATGATGGGGATACCCAAGTTCAGAACATATAGTGACTCTTTAGTCATCATAAATTGGGCAAACGGTACAACATCCCTTTCACCACCTGATCTTCATCACTGGTGTAGGGATATAAGAAATCTATGCTCTTGCTTTCTGGAGCTGTCTTTCTGCCATATCTATCATGAATACAACCAGCTTGCAGACAAACTCTTTAAAAAAGCTCTTTCTTTGGCTCCGGGAACAGGTTGTTACTCTGAATTTTTTTATGGCCATTTGGTCTCTCATGACAAGATTAAGCTCTTTTGAGCCAGGTGCTGGAGCTTGTACTCCTCTTCTTGATGCACCCAGTATTATTTAGTTTGGAGCAGACTCTTTTAGACTGCAGTTCTACACTCTTGTGTTCACGATAGATATGGTTAGAGCGGCAGCCTTACTGATGGGATCTGTATGTTGGAGATGTTCATGCCCCCCCTTGCAGCTTGTTGTGTTGTGTTGTGATCTCCCCCTGATGTAGCTGTTTTATGTTTCTATTGATCTCCCATCTCGATTGTAACCCATTTATTGGGATGGCATTTCAAATGCT
The DNA here is from genome assembly GCA_001517045.1 of Pseudotsuga menziesii. NCBI lineage: Eukaryota > Viridiplantae > Streptophyta > Pinopsida > Pinales > Pinaceae > Pseudotsuga > Pseudotsuga menziesii. The sequence continues at coordinate 429,004 of LPNX011087184.1, read as the reverse complement.
CTTTGATTCTTAATGAATAACAAGGACGTGATTTTTTCTTATGAAAAAAAGGTGATAAGTAGAGTAATACGAAGAGATGCATTGGCCTTATTGGGTTTCATAAAAATACTTAATATTAACACCTAACTCTTTAACACTTAAATTTTCTTAACTTCAAATGTTTAAAAACCTTTTGTTATTAAAAATCTTTAACAATATTCAATATTATTTATTTCTACCTTTAATGTTTAAAAACCTTTTGTTACTAAAAATCTTTAGTAATATTCAATATTATTTATTTCTCTCTTATCTTATCCTCTCTATCAAAGTTCTTTAAGTAATTCAAACTCCCTTTTCAAAATCGCTTTTATCAAAGTTCTTTTTAATACTTATCACATTTATCAAGTTCTTTTTAGTACTTAAAATTCGTTTTTTAAATCACTTTAGACATGGCTTTACTATTTATTTTAAATTAACAAAAAATAATATTATTTATTTATTTATATTTCTTATCTCGCAAGCTTTATTAGTTTCACAAGTACATTAGAAAAGTACATACTTAAAATTATTATTTTTAATCCTATTTGAAATGCAATAATTAGTCATATTAATATTAAATTAAATTATTAGATATTCAATATAAAACATCTAATACTTTTGTATTAATTTTTTTTTCATAATATAAATAAATCTTTTCTACAAAATACAATGTTAAGAGATCTGATTTTAAGATAATGTTTTTTATTATTATCCTAAAAGTCTTATTACACTAAATTATTTATTCTCTCACAAAGTGTATCCAATGACTATGGATGTTTGGATTTTAAATATGGTCAAAGTATATCCAATGACTATGGATGTTTGGATTTTAAATATGGTCACATGAAGAAGAAAAAAACTCCATTGGCTATATTCATTTAGTATAAAAGTTTCCACATGTCTAAATGTCTTTAATATCCCACTTTAATTAAGATAAAGTTGTCCTAAAAACCACATGAGAATGCTTTGCCATGTTAGATGCTTATTATATTTGGCCAAATACTATTACCCTCCCAAGTTTTCTTTAATTAAGATAAAGTTGTCCTAAAACACACGATGAGAATACTTTGCCATGTTAAATGCTCGTTATATTTAGGCAAATATTATTATCCTTTCAATTTTGGGCTGCTTTGTTTATGTTAAGTTTAAAATATTTAATATGTTATTTTTATTTTTATTTTTTAGAGGTGATAGAGCTTTTTGCATCGAGTGTAATGAAGTGCTTTACAATTTAGTATGGGGAAGATGTAGTCACATAAAGTAATTTAACGCTACATTATGTTACATTACAAAAAGTAAAGAGTAATTACAAAAAATCATGTCGGGTCATAAAATAAAATAAAAAATTAGAACCAAATAAGGAATTAAAAAAATCCATGTTAAATATGTATTTACCAAGCACCAAAGGGATCAAAATTCTCAAAGTGTACGTTTTTTTAAACATGTAAAACAATTAAGATAATAAAAAAAAATACATCTCAAGAAATTGGATCACTCTCTATGCTTGGTAGATTTGGGTTTAAGATGGATCTATGCTAGTCATAATTCAATTGTCACAATGGTAGTGAGGACAACCATCATTAATTGCTATCCAAGGATCCGAGCTAACTCATCATTATTATTCAAAGAAAACCACACCACCTAAAAAAACATTAATTGTCTATAATGTGACAAAATCATGGAGGGACTAGACCTATCTTGAATGCATGGTTGGTATTTCACACCAACCCCCTCTCATGTTTTGAATATTGGATTGAGTGTTGCATCGGGGAGTCAATGTTGGGGCATGAAAATGAGCTTCGTGTTTCATGTTTCTTCCATTATCATGATGTTAAAGTTTTTACCATTTTCAAGTACAAAGTATTAGCTAGGCATCCATCCCTCGACATTGTTGTAGCAAATAATGGCACCGAGAACCCAACCTTCCTTTCTGACTTCCACAATCATGTCTTTCATATATGCTTCACCTTGAATTATGATAGTAGTTGAAGTTCAATAAACATGTAGGAATGGTAGCTTTGTAAATGATTGAGTTAAAAAGTAGACAAGTAAAACTTATTTTGTTCAAAATTTCAATAATAGTGTATGTCTTAAAATGAACTCAAATCCTCAAAGACAAAGTTTCATAGTCAAAGGTCTTATTAATTAGGGGGACTATACTTTCCAACATAATTGCATTGAGAGTAGTGAGGTGCTCTCAACCTAGTATGGGGGAGATGTCGTCATGTATGTAACGTATCGTTCCCAACAAAAAAAAATTAAAAAATTCATGTTGGCTAATCACTTATCACACATAAAAAAAAATTAAAAAATCATTTGAGCTCATAAAATAAAATAAAAAATAAAGCCAGCATAGATTTCTCTTATACCTGGATCTATTGAGGATCAAGAGGGATCCAATTTATTGAGGTGTATTTCTTTTTTATCTTATTTTTTTTGCACTTAAAGTAAAAAATTACACCTCAAGAAATTGGATCCCTCTCAGTGCTTAATAGATCCGGGTCTAAGATGGATCTATGTTGGTTTCTACTAGAAATGGGACCAAATTTATTGAAAAAAAATGAGTTTGTCCACTAATTAATTTATTCATCTTTGCAAATGTTGACCCTCCATGTTAAAAATGGTTTAGTAATAATCTATATGCATCCATTTGGGAAGAATGTATGAAGCTTTATTCAATAAGTATTGTATTAGAAAAGTATTATTTTAACCTTTTTTTTCAATTTTTAAGTACATTGTCAATCTAGATAATTGGTCACTCATGTCTTTCATTACAAAAGTTGTGTATCGATGAAATAAATATATTAGGCATCTGCAAATCGTTAATAGTTGTCTTTTTTTTGTTTTAGTACTTTTTTTCACTATCAACATAACAAATATCTTGTCGATTGGGTGTAGCTTGGGTGGTTGTGAGGAATTATTGTTACCCTTCCCAACTAGGATCATTTTTTACAAGTAACATGTTGAACTCTTAAATATACATATTTTGATATTAACTTCAAATAATATAGTTTATCACTTTAACATTAACATTGAAACTCTTTAAGGGGTAGCAGGAGGGGGAGGGACTATCACTTGTCCCGATGGAACTATCAAACCGATGTACGTTTGGGGGCTTGGAAATGCAACTAACAATCAATCCGAAGCTCTGGTGCTTCTGTAGGGAATTAAACAACTAAAAAGAAACGGAATTATGCAAGCCCGAGTCATCGGAGATTCTCAAAGCCTCAACTCTCTTATGATTTCCAAATCGCTCCCCACATAAATACGATTAAAGAAAATTGTTTGCAAAATTCATAATCTAGCCTCCAAATTCAGCTTCTCCTTTTTTCCATGTCCTCCGCTAGAATAACTTCAAGGCTGACTCCGCTTCCAATAGAGCGGTGGCTCTAAATCCAGGAACTCTCATGTTGAACGACCATGTGGATCTATTGGATCCACTCCCCTAATGGGACTCGAGCCTCCTCGTGCTAGGTGCCAGATGCATGCAAGTATGGGAAGAGGCGTGTGGTGATGGGATGACGCTTGGACAGGCAGATGCTACGGATTAAAGGAAGTGCATGCGAGCACTCACCTCCTGGTTACAGACTGTATATGGAAGAAGGGTGAGCGCCATTCCTGGGGTACTCTTCACACCATTCTCAACGATGGCAGGGATTGGATTTATGGCTCTCAAGATCTCGTAATCAGGCCACACAAACCCATCCCCTGGCCTCGTGCAGATAAGAAGGGAACGATCAGTTATTCTGTCAACCTATGTATTGAACCCCCTCTCTTGGCTTGTAAAGGAGGATTGTGTGCAAAAGCTCAACCTAGTCTCAGAAATATCCATTCTTTTCTCAAGACTATGGATTCCATCGAGGAAAGCCATGACTGCTGCCCAGAACATGTGAGAGCAGCCATGGAAAGAAATTGTGACGTATTGAGGAAGACTTGAAGGCTCAAAAGCAAAAATGGAGACACCGCCAAGAGGATACTAACGATAAGTTGGAGCAACTTGAGGAATTTGTCCACGAAACTAGAGTTGTCCAAAAAGAACACGAGGAATCCACTGAATCCCAGCTGAAGGAGTAATCTCAAAATTCTCGAGAGCTTGTAAGTCGGCTTCTGCAAGTGGAAATTCAAATGGATGTTATGGCGTTTGAACACCATGTTCTTCATGAAGTGGAGGAGAAGCAAAAAATAGCGAAAGGGAAAGGAATCGGGCCTTCCCGCGGCAATTATCCAGGCCACTAATTCATGTATTTTCATTTCCTGTTGGGTCAGTTTGTATGTTTGTTCTGGTATTATGCTAATTGGACTATATTTAGAATTACTATTCTCAAGCTTCTAGCGCCTTTAGAGCACTTATGATCCATTTTGTCTCTAAAACTTTTAATGTCTGTTTAGTTCGGATGTTTTGACGACCTAGTTGTAATTAGCCAAATGCTTCCATTTAGTCTTTTTTGATAATATAAAACTTCTACCTATTAAAAAAAATATTAAAACTCTTTAACAATAAAAAGTTCAAATTTAATCACTAATTATATAAATATTAAATTAAATTACAAAATATTCAACATAATTTCTTCTCACACTTTTAACAAAATTCAATATTATTTATTTATATTTTTATGTCCTTGTCTTTATCAAAGTTCCTCATTTACTTAAATTATTTCTTTATTTAATTAAAGACTTTTTCTTTTTCTTTTTTTTTATCTTTCTTTTTTTTAATTCAACCACTAACCACATTACACTTTTAACAAAATTCAATATTATTTATTTATATTTTTATGTCCTTCCCTTTATCAAAGTTACTCATTTACTTAAATTATTTATTTAATTAAAGACTCTCTCTTTCTTTCTTTAAAGAAATAAATAATTCAAGCACTAATCACATTAATATTAAATTAAATTGCTATAGATATTTTTTTGCACTAAAAATGAAAAAGTTCTTGTTTATATCCTTAGAATCTTATTTATATTTCTTATATCGTCGCCTTTATAAAAAACCATCATTTATTTCCTATCTCGTCGCCTTTATCAAAGTTCCTCATTTAGTTAAATTCTTTGCTTCTTTCTTGTTTTTTTTTTTTTTAATTCAACCACCAATCACATTAATATTAAATTAAATTGTTATAGATATTCATATAAAGCATCAAATATTTTTGCACTAAATATGAAAAGATTTTGTTTTTATCCTTAAAATCATCATTAAATTAACTATGTTGTTTGGCAAAGCTATATTCAATGGATATATGCCAAAAAAAACTCCATTCGTTATGGTCATTAACTATAAAAGTTTTACAGACTTTACATATCTTTATTTCAATTACGTCGCAAGGCATTTCACAAGTGGGAAAGACTCTTCGAAATATGAAAAAGATTTTGATTTTATTTTTAAAATATTTATTAAATTAATTATGCTTTTTGGTAGAGATATATTCAATGGATATATGCTCAAAAAAAACTCTATTGGTTATGGTCATTCGTCGGTTGAGGACCTTGTTTCTCCCTTACCTCGGGGTATTGAGGGGAGGTATCCTCTGATTACATACTCGACTGATTCGGCGGGTCATGATTCTATTGACATTGTTTTCATCTGTCTACCCAATGTCACGGTGAGGAAGCCAAGGAAGAAGGGAAAGGATTTCTCTTCTCAAGTCTGTCTCGCGGCGGAAGATGTGGGTGACCCATAGTGCCAAAACCCAATGTTAGCGTCCCTCTTCGATAAAGGTTTGCCTTGGACCTCGGTTTCTACCTCAACATCCTCTGTTTGGGCTCTTAGAGAAGCAACAACCCCTAGTATGGTTGAGAAATGATAATAGTCTCCTTTAATGCCAGACGGTTAGGCAGTGGACCCAAAAGGTCTACCTTTAAGGGCTTTTTAGAAAAATCGAAACCCGGTGTATTATTAATCGAAGAAAATATGACGGATGCAGTCTCTGCATGCGCTTTTTTCCTCAAACTTAAGTCGTCCTGGCATGTTACAGCTTGGGACTCAAATGGCTTGTCGGGGGGCATGTTGGTGGCCTGGAATCCTCAGGTGGCAAATTTAAAGGCCTTTAAAATAGTGGCTAGCATTTTGGTGGAGGGACACTTGCTCGGGTACGCAAAGATCATTAGGATTGTTACACCTAAATCTCGTCACCACCATGTTATGAGATATGTATTTCCTTGTCTGCTCCAATCCCTCAGAGTTTGTCCTAGAGAAATGAAAGGAAGAAATTACTCCCTTGCATTTTTTCCTTATTTTGAGCCAGAAACGCTCTTTCTACATGTGAAAAGGGAGGTGCCACCACTCATTTCGAAAAGGGTGTTACCCCCTTAACACTGCTCTGTCTCCATGTAGAAAGTGCGGTGCTCGAGTTTTAAAGGCAAAAAAGGAAGCTTCAAGAGGCTTCTCGAAGCTTGCCTCTGTGGAGCCTCATCCCTATGGTTTAGGACCACCTGGAGACCGAGATTCTCCCTTTTAGGATCTTCTCTCCACCTCACCCATGAGATCCTCAACCATTCCTATCCTCCCATGCCTTTAAATGTTGGCTCATCCCCCATGGGAAAGGGGAGGAAGAATTGTGTTGAACACCCAAACTCTGTCAAAATAATTCTTGAGCTATTGGAGGCAAGGAGCCATTGGAAGGAACTCTCAACACCAAGGCATAAAGGTTGTAGTCTCTCCAATCATTTCTAATTAAAAAAGGATTTTCTTTCTCATATTTACTGTATCATTTGTATATATTGCTTGACTCCTTGGTCACAAGCATAGATCTAGTTTATTATCTTGTATGTTATCATCTTTATATTGTTATCTTCCATCTTTATAGGTTATTTTACGGTAGCAGAGATGAAAGCTTCAAGGACAGCGAGGACAACCTTTTGGAGAAGTTTTGTGGAATTATATTCAAGTAATTAACCAGATCTAGGGAAAGTTTAACATTTCGTGTTTGTGTTTTTTTCTAGACCTGTATCATTCAGATTTAGGGAAACAACTCCTGTCCGTAGGAGGTGAGAATTTACAGCAACAAGGATCCTCAATATATATGCCCCCTACAGCAGAAGAAAGGATTACTGGGATACCATCTTCAGTTTAGGTGTCCTCAAGGATAAATCACTCATAGTTGCAGGTTATCTCAACCTCACACTATATTTGGACGAGGTATGGGGGGCAGGCAAATCTGAAGACCCTATAGTTGATTTTTTCAAAGCAAAACTGGTTGATATAGTGCCATTCATTATGTGCCCTACTTGTTCCAACGAAAGATGTGGGGCAGCGGGTCTCACCAAAAGACTTGACAGGTTCTTAATGGTTGAGGATCTCTGTGAGGATTTTGGAAGGTATAGAACTTGGATTCATTCTCTTGGCTTCTCACACCACAGAGCGGTTGTGATGTAACTTGATTTTGACAAAAAACTTGTAAATTATCCATTCAAATTTAACCCCATTTGGCTAGAGGACGATTCATTCTGTGATTTTGTTCGGGAGCGGTGTCTCACTTTGTCTAAAGTTCACTATCATTCAACGATGTTTGGTTTGGTAACCAAGTTAAATAAGCTGAAATACGAGGTCCAACACTAGGAAAAATTTAAAAAAATGGCAGCAAGTGAGGAGTTTGAGCAGATTGACCATGAAATCCAATCACTTGCCGGCTTTGTGGATGAACAATTCTTCTCATCCAATAGGAAAGCGAGGCTTCAGGCTTTGGAAGCCAGAAGAGGTGTCTTACTCAGACAAAAAGAGGAGACCATTCGACAGAAGAGTAGAGTTGTATGGTTGAAGGTCGGGAACAACAACTCCAAGTTTTTCCACACCTGTGCAAACCAGAGAAGATTGTCTAATTTTGTGTGGGATATTACATCGGTCAATGGGGAAACCGTATATGACCAGAGTGCCATAAGAAAGGAGGTTGTCAGTCACTTCAAATCACTATTCGCTCAGCCTCAAGGGCTCAACATAGTTGATCAACTGAACACTATCATGAACTTTCCCAAAATGTTCGAAGAGGAAGACAACATTACTGTTGGTAGGTCGGTTACAGAAGCTGAGGTTAAACAAACTTTAATATTATTTGTTAAGGACAAAAGTCCAAGCCCAGATGGTTGGACGATTGAATTCTACAGTCACTTATTTGAACTTTTGGGCTAGGAAATTACAGAGGCGATGGAAGAGTCATGCACCCAGAGGAAAGTAGGTGAGATGTTGAACCCCACTTATCTCACCCTCATTCCTAAGAAGGATCACCTCAACACTTTTAGTGACTACTGATCGATATCACTATGTAACCTTCTCTATAAACTTGTCACTAAAATCATAGCTGAGAGATTGAAACCGATTTTGGGCAAGTTTATATTCGAAGAGCAGTTTGCGTTCTTGCCGGACAGGAAAATAACGGATGCAGTGGGTGTAGTTCAGGAATGTCTACACACAGCTAAAGTAAAAAAGAGGACTGCTTTCTTTTTCAAACTGGACCTAACAAAGGCCTACGACTGGGTCGACTGGTCTTACCTAAAATTGATACTTATCCAAGTTGGTTTAACACCTGACATGGTGGAATGGATGATGAGCGTGGTCACTTTAGCTCGATTTGCAGTATTGATCAATGGGGTGCCTACCGAGTATTTTCATAGCTTCAGGGGACTGCGGCAAGGCTGCCCGTTCTCGTCGTACCTATTCATCTTGGCTATTGAAGGACTCAACCTCCACATCCAGCAGGCAAAAAGCAAAAGTTATTTTCAAGGTCTTAGGATGACCAGAGGGCAGACGATTTCTCATTTGTTGTTTGTCGACAATGTCTTTATTACCGGAGGGGGATCAATTAAGGAATGGAAGTTCTTAAAGTCATTGTTGGTTCAATTCTGCTCTGCTTCTGGGCTGGAGGTAAGTAAAGACAAATCCTTTCTCTTATTTTCTTGCAATGATCAGGCACTATGCGACTCTGTATCAGCAATCTTCCCATACAAATCGGACCCTATTGATGAAGGGATTCACTACTTGGGATCTCACTTAAAACCGAACAGTTACGGTCCCAAAGACTGGGATTGGATTTTAAAGATCATAGTAAGAAAAATCCCAGGTTGGTCACATCGTTTCTATCTCTCGGCGACAGGCTAGTGCTCATTTCATCTGTGCTGCAGGGAATCCCTGTTTATTGGATGTCCATGTTCTCCTTACCTGCGGCGATAGTGTCTAAGATCTGAGCAATGCTCTTCAATTTCCTCTAGGCCGACAATTTGGATACTAATAAGTTTCATTTGGATTCATGGGAGGTTCTCTCGTTGCCTCGCGATCTTGGCGGCTAGGGCATCAAGCATATGAGTTTCTTCAACAAATCGTTATGTGCCAAATCGCTTTGGAGAGATCTGTTTTGCACAGGTATGTGGGGAAAAGTATTGAAATCTAAATATTTTAAAGGAATGGATGCATTTCACTGGATGTGATATGGTAAAAGAGTATCCCAAGTATCGACCATCTGGAATAGCCTGTTAAAAAGCCTCTCAGTCATCACGCAGGAGTTATGCTAACATGTGGGAATGAGAATTTAGATGTTCCTGGGCATCGATCCCATTTGTGGTCTTGTGGAGTCTTCAGTTTTCTACTCCAAGTTAATAAAATAAATCCACAACCAAAATATCTATGTCTTAAAGGATATCTTCTAGAGGACTGGTCTGAAGAAATGGCCATGGGCTGCAGATCTGGATCTAACAGACAAGATGGTAGAGGAATGGAATCCATTCATCCATGCTTTCCATCAAGGAAATGTATCCCTCTCTGTTGAGGCCGATAAGCTGAGGTGGAATTTTGATAAAAGAGATGGCCATGTTAACGCTAAACTAGCATACCGAGCCACTATTGCAGAGTTGTCATTGGTTAAAGTGGATTGGTGGATGAAGTGGATCTGGAAATCAAACATCCCACTGAAAATTAAGATTTTTGTGTCGTTATGCCTGAAAGACAATATTTTGACTTGGGAGGGGTTACAATGCAGAGTTATTGAGGGACCGAGGAGATGCCCCTTATGTTTCCATAATCTGGACACGGTCTCTCATTGGATGGGTGACTACTCTTTTTTCCATGAAACTTAGCTCCATATTATGAACCATTTTAACTTGCATTTCATCTGGGATGAGGCATCAGCCATTTATAATCTCTAGGTGTGGCATAAAGGGAATAAGTTTCCCAGACACCTCCCTCTTTTTGTGTTGTGGGAGATTTGGAAGGCCCCGAAATGCCTCAATCTTCAGAAATTTTACCCAGAAACCGGAGCTGATTTATGTGAAGATCTTATCTGCGTTTTCAGAATGGAGCACTGGGAAATATTTCAAAAGACAAAGAGTTTTATCCTTCCTAGTATTGTTGCAGGATCATCCGATCGACTTCTTTGATGGAGCAGCTACAAGCGGAGAGTGTGGTGCGGGTTTTGTCATTCTAATCGACAATGACATAATTATTCATGGTTGACTAAAGGTAGGGGTGGGAACAAACACCATAACGAAATTCATTGGTATCTGGGCCTCCTTTTTTGTGCAAACACTTGGGGGATTAAGAGGTTACAAGTTCTTGGTGACTCTCAAGTCATCATAAATTGGGCCTTGGGAAAAGCTCAAGTGATGTCCCTGGACCTAAAACATTGGCTTGTTATTATCAATCTCTTGAGGCAGGATTTCACTTGGTTGTCATTTAACCATATCTATAGAGAACTAAACAGGGAAGCAGATTTACTTTCAAAACGGGTTTTTGGAGTCATGGACGGTAAAATTCAGTTTTCACTCTTTTGCAAGGGCTTAAGTATTAAAACAAGCATTGCGAATATGTTCTAGTTTTGTTACTGTTTCTGGTTAGTTCTTGGCGTGTGGGGGATGGTATGCTTCTCCTATTATCTCAGTTCGGGGTATTATATAGTTGGATATGGATTGGCAATTCTATCTGGCATTTTGCAGTCAATATGCTCATTTTCAGATCTTTTCTTGATCTTAGAATTATATGTAAATCTGATACAACTTTTTTATTAATATAAAGTTGTCTTTTTTCCTTGAAAAAAAATTATAAAAGTTTTACATAGACTTCACATATCTTTATTTTAATTACGTCGTAAGCCATTTCACAAGTGGAAAAGACTCCTCGAAATTTGACAATCATGAAATCTCAGCTTTCCGATAACTATCTGATGATTGAAACGATCTTTGACCTCGATTGATTATGCCGCATGTTTTTCCACCTGTACCTTTTTCATCACTTTTGAACTCGTTGTTTATGGATTTCATTAATTTCAAACTCGTTGTTTCTGATGGATGGATAGAAGCAACCCTCTGTGGTGACGACCGAGAAGTTTCTTCGTGCCTTCCATGCACAACATTCATCTTAATGTATAGTGACCAGATTTCAGTTTGAGCCTTGGTCTATTCTTCTGTAATTTTTGCATCTCGCTCTTGTAATGATTTCAACATAGCATCCTTGGTTATTAGCAATTGATGATCAACTTCAATTCGTCTCGATTCCAATTGTGTTCTAAGTAAATCCCATTCCTTAGACTTACTAAGGATTGCATCCTCAATAGCTTTTTCTTGTTCTTCTTTGAGGATACTAATCCATTTAATATGTTGAAGAATGTAATGTCACTGGTTAATTAGTCAGTTGACTAGTCACTTTCTTTTTGTTGGTGACCCATAGTATTTTCTATCCCATAGTATTGGCCTATGGTATTGTTATGATGTAGTCCTTTATATGTTGTTTCTTAATAACGAGAAGCCAATCAATATGCCCATTGTATTTTCTGGTCATGTTTTTGTCTCTTCTAATATTTAATATGGTATCAGAGCTCATGGCCTGATCCATTCCTTATTATCTTGGGTAATCCTTTTCACACAATGGAAAGCACACGCACACTCGAAAGTGGTGACGAAGTCGGAAAGACGAAACACACTCCTCTTGGCGTATTTTTTTCTTCTTCTTGGAAGCGGCAGCGTACTCTGCCCTATTGGGAACTACGGTACCCTCAGCAGCACCGCCTTTTTCCTGATTAGATTGAAACCTTCCAAGATGCATGCATACATACTGAAAAAGACACTCATGTCCTACACTGAGAACAAAACGATCTATGCTGAACCTTTTTGCATTGATAAGGTTATACCTCATGACATGCCTATACAACATAGACTCAACCTCTGCCATCCCCATAGGCAATCCAGGGTTGCTATTGTATCATGTATTGTATCAACCACCAACATCCTTATGTTATCCACACATCTCCTATCTATAAGCCTATGAACAAAATCCCCATTACACTCTTTTTTATTCAAACTTTCATACCCATCCCAATCTGTTAAGTTCTTCCTTCCATAACTACACATATTTTTCATGTTCATCCCTGCCTTCTACGATAGAGGCTGGTACATCCATTTCTATTTTGTTATTAATGTTGATAGCATGTCTTACAGACATCACATTGTAACTATTTATTTATGGAGTTTGCTTCCAATGCAAACAAAGCTTTGGACATCTAAATTTTTTCATAGAGCCAAGGTGGCGAGGATTTCTGATTTTGGGTCCATATTAATGGTGTCCCAACAGATATCCATAGCTGCAATTTAATGGTTTTGGTAAAACTTGCAATGGATTGTTGCTCCTCCCACTCCATTAAATTTGAATGTGGTGAAACAATGTAAACCCAATAACCGTTTTTTTTTAGACTTTCACAAAGGGAAAATATCAAACTCTGAAGCAAATAAAATTAGACACTGGTTGTGAATGTATGTGTGTGCGCGAGCCTACATGTGGGAAATATTCAGAGTAAGAAGGTGAAGTTCTACGTGTCAACTTTCTAGTTTGTTAGTGTACATATGTTACATAATAACGCAAGGTGGCAGAGCGGGTAGATCTGATGACATAGTTTTTTTTAAAAACAAAGTCAAATTCCTTATCTATAGGGATTAAAACAAAGTCAACTTCCTTCAGTTTGGACTAAACTAGTGACAAGGCCTCATCATTTTCGACGCGATTTCGAGGGACTCTGGTCATGGTTTCTGTTAGCTCTCCAGGAAACTCCTCTAGGTTGCAGCTCGAGGATGCCTGGTAACTTCAATATATTTAGAATGGTTTACTCAATGGATCAAGTCATATGACCAATAAGACCTCACTTTCTTAAGACATGCATAATACTTAATCAAATAGACAAGGCTTCTAACTATCAATGTTCAGAGGGTTTGTAATAAAGGTGAATAGATGAAGAACTCACTATGCTAGCATATTCACACATAAGGCACTCACATATGAATGGCTGATCATAACAAGGAAAAGATACTTGTAATTCCAATAACCCACACAGAGATAGGATGACAACTATCTTGCATTAAGTAAATAGAATGAACATGAATGAAACATCCAAGCACAAGTACATAACAGAAAGAAGATGAAAGCTGAACATGTAATGGCAAAAGAGCTTGTATTAAGTGACAAAGCACACGAGAAGCTTGAATACAATAAGTCTCTAAAAAGTCTCTGAAGTTGAACCTTTTCTTCTACATTAGTCACAGGCTTTATAGCCTTTACAAAATTTACTTCAGATCCTGAAAAAGTGGATCGAATTTACTAAAAATAGATAATCATAACTGTTTGCTAACAATAGGTCTAAATCCTATCTTGATTTTCAATCTACCTAACTCCAAAACCTTCCTACTCCTCGAACTCTTTAATAGCTGTAGTGGACACTGAAGTAGAACTCGAACTTGCCATTTGGCAGAAAAGTCACACTTTGTCAGAGCAGGTAGGATGTGTGACCTAATTTACCTCGCTGACACTTTTCGAAACTAAAATAGAGCCAAAATATTGGTGCCTTTAATTAATTTCCAACCTTATAAATCATCCATGAGGTGTTTGGATCAACAAAAGTCAGTTATGTGCGAAACTATGCCTTTCTGCACTGTTGGCGCTTTCGGTGGCTAAGAAAGCAAAACTCTGGGCCTATAAGCTTCCAAAAGCTCTGTTTTTGGTGGCTAATGAACAACTGCGGTGTTCGCCTAAGCCACCGAAAAGTCTGTTTTAAAATTTTAATCAAAATTGTAATCATACTTTACCCTGATGTTTTAAGGCTTCAGTGCTAATCCTTAGGTGTCTCTGCAACTTGCCTAGGGTTTGGGATGGCAACAGCATCACAGGTTGCCTCTGGGCCCAAAAGGGTTATTGCTACCTCTGCTAGGGTTTCCAGCTTCTAGTGAGCTTGAAACTGAGGGTTGGAATTCCCTTTTTGCAATTTGGACAGCCTGATCTTCCTGCAAAGCCTAATTTTCTCTTTCCTTAACCTGAGATTGCTCTCCTCCAACTTGGTATACTTCCTTTTTATCTCCTGCAGAGAGTCATATAATTTAGCATTCCTCTTGGTCAACCTCTCATTGGTTCTTTTGATTTCCCTCTCCAAGATTTCTAGCTCATACACCTGCCTCAGCAGTTGATTGATTTTTTGGGATCTAGGTTTGCTGGATGAAGCCTCTGCTACTGGTTCACCCTGATCCTCCTTTGATGTAGGTGATGGAAACTCCTCCTGCCCTATTTGAAACTGATCTGCTAGGTCGGTTTCCTGTTCCTCTTCATCCTTAGAATCAAAGTAAGGTAGGTTGAGGATATTTTTTCCTGGTGCTGGAACCTCCTCTTCCTTTTCACTGAAATCCAGGTTCCTCTTTGCCTTCTTGGTCTTAACAGCTGGAGAGGCATGATCCATTGCAATTGAAGAGCTGGCCCTCCTCTTCCTCTTACCACTTTTGGGAGTGGAGGAATTTTTTGAAGAAGACTTCCTTTTGTCTTTTGGCTGCAATTCTGTATCAAACTTAGTCCAAAACATGAAGTGTGTCCAGGCCACGTTCCTTCTTTGCAACAGTTCAAGGATGATCAACTTGATCAAGCCATGATGTGATAGCCTGCCTGCAATCTTGGTGGGCTGGGATTTAATTTGATGGGCCATTTTAGTCAAACTCTTGTATAGGTAAAAAAGCAAGTTCAAGGGGTTCCTACCAGTAAAATGGTTCATTAACTTGAAATGGTATATCATTACCCTATTAGACCCGCCCTCACAAGTGATGTAGACTAGAATTGCCTTCAATAAGTGCTGTCATTTTTCCTCAAGCCAGGATGTGGGAATGCTCTTCTTCTAGACAATGTTCTTGTACTCAGGCTTTAGGTAAGACCTGAATTCTACATTCTTTGTGATTGTGGTTTTGAACCAGCTTTCCCCAATCCTTGGGAGCTCTGTTACTTCTACTATTAGAGCCTCATCCACTTGGAATTCCCCTCTGCCAATCACTGCTTTAGAGCCATCAAAGGAGAGAGCAAAGGCTTCTGCCACTTGTTGATGGGATCCATGTATCCTTTCGCAAAACCTATAGCATCCCAAGTCTTTGAAAAACTGACACACCTTTGGGTGTGATTCAAGGTAGCCAATATCACCCAGCTCCTTTCTTAGGGCAGGTCCTCCTCCTTTCTTCATCTCCTGGATTGTTATTTTGTACCTGCAAAAATGAAAATTCAAACCCTGGAGACGACAATTACAGTGCTGGATTTCGGGGAGCTTGGCTCAGTGAGGACGCATTCAAGAAATGTGGAATGGATTAAGGAGGGGGTGCTGATTTTGAGGGAGATGATTGGCAATTGGGATTTGAGCAGGGTGACAGTTAATTCTGATGAGACCCGTCAGCTATCCAGTGCAGTAATCATTCTAACTGGAAACCAATGCTTCGTGGTGGCTCGATCATAGACATGGGATAGGTGGAGGGCAGAGAGGGTTTAGGTTTTGATAGGTCACTTCAGTTTTATAACGACCCCTCTTACCAACTCATGATTTATTGCAGGTCCAATCTTTTCAGCGGTTAATGGCTTGATGGTGGCACTCCCTTTGCTGACGGTTGCTGATTGTGATGGATGCGTCAACCGTTTTATCTTTATTGAGCTTTCGGTAGCTAAGGTAGCGTTGAGTTCTGTTTTTAAGCTGCCGAAAGCTGGGCTTTTCGGTGGCTAATGGACAATTGAGATGTTCGCCTAAGCCACCGAAAGCTAACTTTGATTTTTATGGGAAAAAATAGAGTACAAGGCATTCCAAACTTTATTAAACACCAAAATCTTTCATAATGTGCCCTGAAATTTTCATCACTATACCAAATAAATTTTCTGAGTCTGATCTATGGAAGAATAATTTATTTAGGAGATAACATTTTCCATTTGGATTATGGTTTCACAATTTTCTTGTAGGACCCTTCTATCACGTTACCAAACTCTTTTAAACTTTATGCTTTTTTTACTCATCTCAATGTATATTTATAAAAGAAAAAGAGTGTTAATTCCCCTATTCTTGATTTGAACGACTGGGGCACATGTACCAACATCTTATTCTGATTTTGGTCTTCAACTTGGTATATTGTAATGCTTTGTTGTGATATATACAATGCCTCATTTTCTTGCCAAATGTTGGGAAACATGTTTTCTTTAGTCATAAATGTCAGAACATGCTTTTTGAAATTCGAAACCTTGGAAGCAAGATTGATGCTTTTATGTCATGTTGTACTGGTGTTTTGTTTTATATTGCAAATTTGCTCAAATTAAAGTTTGGAGTTCTTATAGAGGTGGAATAGCTTCGAATTTCATTTCATTTTGAACTCAATTTCATAAATTAGAGAAAACCTCACACAATTTATTACATTAGACATGACCTCCAGGTTAAGAAAGACTTATGTTTAATGAATTTGGATTTGCAATTAAGGATAGTTGCCAAATTTTGTGGCAAGTTGGAACTAGTTATGGAATTGTTAGACAACTAGGAACTGTATGGCAAAAGAGAGAAATTAGGTTAACATATGCAAATAGCCAAAAATGACCAATGTAACAAGAACATTCAATGTCTTGTATTACATTTAGGTTGATTACCTGATTTAAAGAATCAGTTGTATACTAGAAAAACACTTTTGAAAACTTTGCTACTTTATACTTCCAATTTCTATTTGAATTTAAACGTTGAATGCTCTGATTTTAGGGATCTTTCCACATGTTTGCACAAATGAAATTTACAAACTAGTAGAGACACCTAGGATGTAAATCTATCTCGCCTCGAAATTGAAAGGGACTTGTGGTCAAATAGTTAATTAGTCAAGTGGCTTGTCATAAGCTCCCATTCTCAATGCTGCATTATTGTCGGGTCTTAAGCAAGTTTGGCTTTTATATACTGGCATGCCTTGATCATTAATTCCCATTGACTATGTAGGTTTGAACAAGCTTTCTTTATACACCTAGTCATATTTGAAATAAAGGGTTTCCCTTAGAGGAACTATAAATCAAAGAAGATCCAAGTCAAAGTTATTCGAACCGGTTGGTCTAGACGAGGTTCACACCAGGATGGATTTGAACTAGTTACTAAATTGGAACTGCAGGCTGGTCCCACCCATCTAATTACAATTTGGACTGGTTCTCATCTAGTCAGGTCGCCCCGCGTGCTGTGTAGGCAAAAAAGAGGAAAACCAACGAAAAAAGGGGAAAAATGGGTGCATGTCCAAACCCTAATTTTATTTTTATTTAAAGAAACCACACGCTCTATTTTGCCCCACACATTTCTTATTGATCATTTATTAAAATTTGCATATATATTTTTAGTTGACCTGGTTTTTCAACCAATCCCTATCGGTTGGTTCTGGTTTTGAAAACTTTGATTCAATGAATGTTTAGTTTGAGCAAAAAATGAGACGTTTTGGAGCCTCAACTTATGATTGTTTCTGGATGCATTTGAGTACAAGAATTGGCTTTTTGTTTCCAATGTACTACAAAATTAGACATTTCTTTTTGGGGCTATATTAATGTTTTTTTCATCTAAAATGTGTTTTGGAAGAATTCTTAAGAGACAAAAACCATAAATTTGTAGTTGGATTTCATTTATTTTGATCATGTTAATAACAATCACTTATAAGCAATAAACCTTAAAACTCGTTTCAATCACTTAAAATTTTCAAGAACATATCATCATTTTAGGTAACATCATTTTCATTTTTTTTAGGAATATAGAGTTATCTTATTAAGCCATAAGGTGTTTCCGAAGTGAGAAAGACACCCCCAATTTGGCTTTTTAGTACCCGTCAGTCGTTGGATTGGTTTATTGACGATTGGGATCACTTGGTTTGTTCGATCTTTATCTTTTCTTGCCATCAACTTGTGTCAGTTTGCTTGATGTCACGGTGTTGTAGAGCTTGACTCTATTCACATTCAAATCCTTTGCGCACATTACTAGTCCGTCCATTCATAAATTGTTTGGATGCTAGTAATATTGCGCTGGCCAACCCGACCATGAAATATTTGTATATACTCTAAACAAGCGCACCATGCGCTACAAAAGGTTTGAATGCCTTTGCTTCAACCTTTAAAGTTCCATCACAATTCACATAGGCAAATTGACAATAATTTGATTGCTCTATTGTTATGACATTATGGAAACAACTCTGGTGGTTCAACACTTCAAATTGTGTTTCTCGTTTCTTATGCCTTCTTTAGTTGTGCCTACTTCATCTCCTTGCTTCACTTGCAATACGATGTTCTTTTATTGCACCCGAGGTGCAATTACTAGTTAAGATAAAGTTGTCCTAAATGTCTTCATATACCCTCCCTTTAATGAAGATAAAGTTGTCGTAAAGACCAATAATTGGATTATTGGCTAGAGAAAAATTATGTGACATATCAGGGCGGCCAATTAGTAAATTGTCACAGACAAAGTAGAGCGTTGGTCCGTATTTCGCTGGGGGTATAACCAGGCTTCCTTTGCCGCTTGAATGAAGGTCCGGAGAGGGTTCCACGCGAGCGATAATATCTCCTACTTCAGCATGATCATCTGTGATGATTATCTCATCACAAAAATCTTTAATTTGCTAGGACATACGACTCTATAACAACCATATCGCGAAAATCCACCCTAAAGGCCTAAAGGAAGCACAAGCAAGGACTCCAAGAACATCTTAAAGTGCTAGCATCCATCTTCATGTATCCTCTAAGATTTCTATAAAGAATGCTTTCTCTAAGATTTTTATAAAGAATGCTTTGCCATGTTAAATGCTCACTATATTTGGGCAAATAGAGTCTCTCAAATAAGTGTAGGTTATGTAGGATATGTAACTTTGTGTTTAGAGATGATATATGCTTATTTTGTTAAGTCGTTGCAATATTTATTATATTAAATGAATTATTAATTTTTTTAATTTAAATTTATTGGTTGCAAGAAGTTGACTTAGTCCTCGTTTTTAGGTGCCAAAGAAGGGGTTGCAGACTGACGTCAGGTCCTACACAAAGTGCACGCTCCAAGGCATCGTAGATTTAGACAATAACAATAATCCCACTACGCCGCAAGAGATCAAATTTCAATGAAAAGACGTTTGGAATTCAATGTCGATAAAGAGAACGTAAAACAAGGAAATCATCGTAATTCAGGGCTTCCATTCACATAATTGATGAAAACACTACATCAAACATCAACGTAAGGGCTGTATAAATCTGTAGTGATCGACGCGCAACAGTTGTAATCGACTTACTGATGGTATCCATGATGACTCGTAGGTTATTTGTTGTCATTTAAACGATATAAAAACAATGTCTAAAGTTGCAACATAAAATATGAGTGATAAAGCCGTAGTTGACAATTACCAAACAATAAAGCATTACCGCTTGTAAGCATCCCCAACACCGAAAGAAACTAAACAGGGATGCTTTACAATAGCAATATCGGGATCATGTGAAGTGAATTTTTATCACAGGAAAGCATGGAAGCTCTCAAGGTTTCCTATGCTTTTTCGTCTAAAAGAGAAGGAGACAAAAATATAGAAATAGTATTATCTCACTCTTCCATGAGAAAGTGTCGAATAATAAAGAGAATGTACCCACTAGAACCGTTATGGACTCAATGATTGTCTATTGCTGGCAATTGATTGCACCAAAGAGGCGCATTCTACAGCCCAGTAAGCAAGAGATGTGTAACTCCTTTCGTGCTCATCCTAGAGGTGACACGTGTACTTTATAAAAAATAACAAACTATTATTAAAAATAACATGTAGGCTCAAATTAAATTTAAATTATTTAGAATTGCATATGTATATGTATGTATTAAACCCATAAATATTGCATTACACACTTTCTCAACATTTCTATTTTAAAAATAGATTTACATGTAGAAAGATTGAATCCTTCTCAATCCTTGATAAATCCTCTTATTGCGCCGAGAGGCGTTCTACAGCCCAGTATGGGGAAGATCTTGTAACGTTATGTAACGTTACATAGATGTTGGCTATAAAAAACAAAACTTTTAATTATCTTCGAAAAATAAATGTCGGCCACAAAAAAACCTAATATGGGAGAGATGTTGTAATGTTCCTACCTTACTGTTGGTGAGAAAAACAACACAATATAGGGGAGATGTTGTATGTTGTAATATTTCTTCTTAACAAAATAATAAAAAATAAAAAATAGAATTATCGGCAAAGAAAATGTTGGTAG
>LPNX011087184.1:305544-408162 GCA_001517045.1 Pseudotsuga menziesii | reverse complement strand
TCCTGGGAAGATGTCACTCTGAGGACTCCCCTGTGGGAATCGAACCTGGGCCAGTGATGGAAACTCCCACCGATTTAACCGCTAGACCACAGCTCAGCCGACTTTTATCGATAATATTATTCATAGTCATCTCATCTTTACAAGCAATCTATACATGCTTTTACACGTATCCTTCATCATAAAGAAAAATTGCCCAAAAATCTCGAGTCAAGCATTGCGCATGCGTGCATATTGCAGATGCACCAAAATTGTTGAGTAAAGTTCAATTTATGCATATGATGACCAGTGTAATAATTATATTTGTACTTCAGTGATCCCTTCTATAAACATAAGTAAGCACACTTAGAAAATTCAATCATTTATAAAATTAACATATATGTATTGTAGTTTTGAAGTTTTCAATTTTGAAAATGGACTACATCTTTTGACAACGCCTTACTTTAAAAGTTGTATTGTCAAACAAATATTTTTTTTAAAATATGATAGAATTAAAATCAATCTAAGCAAAGTACAACAATAACCAGTAAAAAATGATTTTAAAATGTTTTTGGACATTCAAAAAAACCTTTGTCCAATTTTAAATTGTTTTAAATTAAATCCATTGATTTTGAAATTATTTTTGGAAAAGGTCATATAAAAAATTAAATGTTAATAATTTCAAAATGGCTATTAGTTCATGTAAAATATCTGATTACTTGAAAATTTCACGTTAAAATAGTGGATCATTATGTTTATTTAACAAAAGCAGTTAGTTTTATTGAGAATAACAACAGGTCTTTTTTGGTAATAACCAATCAACCTTTTTTACAAAATTGTAATAGCCGAAGGCTTATTAATACATTTCAGAAAGAGAGGGCAATCCAAAAAACCTAATCACATTTACCAATTACGGAATATAATGAAAATGACTGGGATCCCCATTGATGCTGAGAAATCCTCGAGGAAGAAGACATGCCTTGTTTGCCAGGACATCTGCGGAATTATTTAATTCTCAGAGGATGTGGAAGGATTCAAACTTAGCAAAATATTTCGAATTTCTCCTAATTCTCTGAATAATTGTATTCAAGGCAAAATTACTAGGATTGTCTAAAGAATTTAGAGCTTTTATCAAAATCTCAGAGTCACCATAAATTTGAACCGACAAGAATCCATTCTTCTTAGCCAACTAAGTAGCCATCAACAAACCGTAAAATTTAGCCTGATTGTTGGACAAGATGCCAAGCTCCCAACAAAACTTGATAGAAAGCATTATGCCCGGAGAGATAACTAGGCCACTAGCACCTGAGACCTCGAGGTTCCCTTTTGAAGCACCGTCGAAAAAAATAACAATTGAAGGTGACTTCGACCAAACCAAATCAAAGTCATCTATACCTCCATGAAGGGATCAAGGCAGGTTTGAACAAATAATTCCCAATTGTAGAACAAGACCCCGACCGAAGAGAGGAAGGCAAGGAGGAGATCAAGCTTCCAATAGACTCTGCTATCCACGTAAGAGACTTAAAAGCAACTAACTGAAAAAAGGTTGTTGGTTATTAAAAACACAATCATTCCTGGCCAACCATAAAGACCACAACGTTAACTTCAAAATCGAATGACAACACTTATGAAGCACTGCGGCGTTCCTTGAAGGACAACGATCATGAAAAGCTGTATAAAGCTCTTTAACTGGAATTTGTTGCGGTAATGCTAACTGAACTCCATGGAGGACCATGGCCCAAGCATTTCGAGAGAAAACACATTCAACCAAAAGATGATCAGCAGTTTTCGAGGCAGATTTACAAAAACAACAACAGAAAGGACCATAGAAACCACGCTTAAGGAGATTTTCACCAGTCAACAGCTTGTTCTTCAGGAGCAACCAAACAAATTTTTTTACCTTCGGCATACAAGAAGCTTGTCAGACAGAATGCCAAATTGTTGGAGAGAAGGAAGACAAATGGAGTGACTGAAGAAATTTAATTGCATTAGCTGTTGAATAAAAGCCATTGTGACCCCATCCCCACTGATCTTTTTGAGAACGGTGAACTGGAGCTAGACCAGAGAGAAGGGAGAGCAGTAGTGATTTTTGAGAATAGAGTCTAACTCGGAGATCAGGAATGTTCCAACCTTCCCAATATCCATCGTTGTCCCAGATACAGATCTCTGCCAACCTTAATAAACCTTTGTTTTTTTACCAATCCATTAGCTCAGAAATATGAGAGATAGAGGAAAAAGGAATATTGCCAGAAATGTGATCCTCCCAAAGAAAAGTCTTCATCCTATTGCCTGGAACTCTAAAAATTCTATGACTGAAAAATTCTAACCCTTTCATGCAAGAATTCCAGATAGCTGAGCCTGAAGGTGTATTAATGAAAGAGATATTTCTTAGAGATCCACCTTTCAAATACTTCATCCTGAAAATTCAGCTAACAGGATGCTTTGAATCCACAAAAAGCTGCCAAATATGCTTACCAGACATTGCCAAATTAGTAAGGCCAGGGTCGTGAATTTGTAATCCTCCAGTTGAAATGGGACGCTTAAGAATCTCTCATCTCACCAAATGCATCTTGTTTTGTCCACGTAACCCATCATTCCAAAGAAAGTCTCTAAATTTTTTTGCAATCTGAATCAAGATAGACTTTGGGGCAAGAAGCAGAGTAGATTAGAAAACCGGAAATGCTGAGAGGACTCATTTAATTGAGATCAATTTCCTGGCCTTAGAAAGCCACTGGCCACCCCAGGAAGCGATTTTTGCCTTTAACTTATCCAGCACGTCAAGCCAAAGAGAGGGATGGGATGGACCAAGAGTTAATGGAAGCCCCAAATACTTATCTTTTCCCACTTGACAAAACCTGGGAAGCCAAAGAAATCTGATATTCGGAGAAGAGACGATTGATCTACATTCCATCCGTATACTGCACTTTTATTCTTATTTATCAGAGCTCCAGAGCTTAGACAAAAATTTTGAAGGATAACATTGAACGCCCGAGTAATCAAGATAGAAGCCCTTTCATGGAGAAGTGAGTCATCAGTGAAAAGAGCATGGTTAATAGGGTCCACACCCCTAGCAATCTTAATGCCCAGAATAAACCCAGCTTCCTTTTCTACTAAAAGTTTTCTGCTAAGGGTTTTAGCCATCAAAATGTATAAGAAGGGAGACATCGGACAGCCTTGATGAAGACCTCTGGAGGCTTTAAAGAAATCAGTAGGTCTACCATTGAGTAAAGGTGAAATCCAAGGCTTATCGGTGCATGCTTTGATCAAATTTACAAATTCAGGGCAAAAACCAAAAGATAGAGGACTTCATAAAGGAAATAAAGCTTTACTCAGTCGAAAGTGTTCTTCATATCCAGCTTTATAATCATGCCTTTCTCTTTCCTTAGATAGCTGGAATGCATAGCTTCTTGAACTTGAATAACGTTATCCACTATGTGTCTGCCTTTGGCAATTCCCCCCTGAAGAGGAGAGATCGACTTACCTAACAGAGGCTTGAACCTATTGGCTAAAAGCTTGGCAATAATCTTATAAGAAGAGTTACACAAAGAGATTGGACCGAACCTATCGAAGGATGACGAATTAACTTCTTTAGGAATAAGAGAAAGAAATGTGGAGTTGGTACACCCACCCAATTTTTTTTTTTTTTGGAATGCAGAAACCATACGAAGCAGATCATATTTGATGATGGGCCAAAAAACTTTGTAAAAATGAATATAAAAACCATCAGGCCCAGGAGCTTTGTCAGACTCCATAGACCAAATGACATCTACTATTTCTCTTTCCGAGAAAGGCTTCATTAGTTCGGAGTTATCCTCAGTACTGACCAGACTAGGAACACTATTCAGGAAATCTGAAGACACATCCTCATCATAAATACCATCATCTTGAAATAACAACTGAAAGTGCCTGTTAGCTGAATGTTTAAGCAATTCTTGACCTTTAATAATGATCCCATCTTCATTGGAAATTTCTGAAATATGATTTCGGGAGAGCCTGGCTCTACACCGGCGGTGAAAGAAAGAAGTATTCTTGTCCCCATCCTTCAGCCAGAGGCTTCGAGATTTCAACCTGAGATGCTCCTCCTCATGCCACTAAGATTGAGAAGTGATATGCTGGGCAGCCTGTTCAAGAGCAATATGAGAACAGGTAATGTTGCTATTTTCCATTCCAAACTGTAATGTAGCTAACTCTGCCACTCAATCTTTCCTATTGGACATTGGAGAAGGGAAAGGAGTTTTGACCCACAGTTTCAGCGCTATTTTGGTATGCTTCAATTTCTGTTCCCAGACAAAACTGGGTGAGCCATTAACAAATTGGGACCAAGCCTGAGAAACCGTTTCCATGAAAGCAACTCTTTCGATCGAAAGTGGGCTAAAATGGAAGGGGATTGGGCCGAGATCCTCTTCTTTTTCAAATAACAGAGCAATGGGATGATGATCTGAGGAAATCTTTGGAAGAATTTTGGTGGATATAATCAATTTACCGTCCAACAAAGAACTATGGACTAGAAAGCGATAAAGTCTAGCAAAGATGCTGGCATCCCCTACCCTTTGATTGGACCATGTGAATCGCCCAGACTTGGGTTTCAAATCATTCAAATCCAAAACTTGAATTAATTCTTCAATTGTTTCTTGCAGATAATCTCTACCACACGTTCCTCCTTTCTTTTCGTTGGGAGCAAGAGTAATATAGAGGTCACCAGCTAAAATTATATTTGCAGGAGAATTGAGCTCAAGGAATTCAGATATCGAGAGCCAGCACTCTTTTTTTTTCCATGTAATTGACTGGGACATATAGATTAAACAAGGCAAAGGTGGACTTACTGGAATAATGTAAGATCTTTGTATAGATCCAGTGCTGAGTGAAATACCATTTATTAAGGTGGAAATTCTCTTCACGCCATAGTGTTGCTAGTCCCCCACAGGAATCTCTGGCGCTAACAACTTTTCTTGAGTTGAGCTTCCATTTATTTTTGCTGATGAGAAGGAGAGCTTCCTCCTCAATTTTGGTCTCTTGGAGCAATATGATATCAGAAGGGGCCAATTTCAATAAATCTTTGACAACTTCAGCTTTGATTGGGTTCCCCAATCCCCTACAGTTCCAAGAGTTTATCTACAAAACTTACCCAAAGGAGAGGGAGTAATTACTCCCTTAGGGGGCATGTTTCTCGTGTTCCTTCCATATGATATTTCAATAGTGGCCTGAGTACCTTGTGTCTTAAGCCTTTTAGCTTCTTCTTCCCGAATTTCCTTCTTAGTTTTTCTACCTACAATTTTGGACCGCTCAAAAGATTCATCTTCTGAAGATCCAGAGCTGACACCTTGCTTCTTTCGAATTATATCTGCATATGAGGGAGGAAAACTAGCATCTTTAGGAGGGGAAAGGGGGGAACCAACAACCAAGGGAGGGGTTTAAAAAGAAGGACTAGCTTGATCCTTTAAAGTAGTTTCTTCAGAATCTATTTCATGCCCTTCTATTTGCTCCGTTTCACCTTGTTTGAGTATAGCTTCGATGGAATTTAAAACAACAAAGGAATTAGGAGGAGTCTTGGGGTCGACTGCCTGAGGAGGAGTAACTTTCCCTGCTGCAGAATTCATGGATTTACTCTCTTTCTCTTTCTTTCTAGGACCCTGATTGGAGTTTCCTTTTTGGATTTGGGTCCACTGTTATTCTTTCTCAACAATGGTGACCTCTTCTAATCTTTTTTTACAATTACGAGCAAAATACCCATAACCATGACAAAATCGACACTTAAACATAATTTTCTCATAATCCAACTCATGTACATAAGACCAATCTGCAAATGTTAACTGAATTGCTTTAGGCAGGCCAATCTCCAAGTCGACTTCTACACAAATTCTTGCACAAGAAAACTGATCTTTCCTTTCATCCTTGTCAATATACTTGCCAAGCTTGTTCCTAATGATTTCTAGGGATTCTGAACTCCAACAATGCAAAGGGAGATGCGAAAGTCTTACCCAAACAGGGAATGCAGACGAGACGTCTTGAATAGGGTCGAAATCAGGGGTCCACTTGTTCAAGTAAATCCCTTGAGGACCCATGAAGTGTGAGCCATTTCGAAAGATCAGATCTCGATCCTCAATAGAGTAAAAAACAAACACAAAGAAGCCTCTTCCTACAAAATGACTACGGATTTTTGCTGAGACTAGAGGCCTCCAATTCCTCTGCACCCAACCATCGATAGCCTTAGGGGAAGGCCAGAGACCAATGAATTGGCCTATGAGATCCTGTTTCACCAGATTCAACGCTAAATGACAGGTCCTTTTAGTTGGGAGTTCTACCGAAGGGATATCAACTTTCTTAATGAATTTTTGAGAGACCCTCCCTTTCCTCTTTCCACAGGAAGCAATCAACTTCTTAAAAGCTTCCAGGTCAAGAGGTAGGGGGAGCAGAGGAAATCCTCCAGGATCCATGACCACCACAAAGGAGAGCCCCAATACCAGATCAGTCCAACCTCAAAATCCCAGGACAAACTATCAGATCCAACACAGCTGCACCTTCCAGAACAAACAAGAACTAGAAAGACCTACAAAATTCCTCTAGAGAGACTAAACCTGCAAAAAGAAATATTCAATAAGAAGCTCCAAGAAACAAGTTGAATGCTCAGAAGAAAGGCCCACACTATCAACATACAGCAAAGAGAACCAGACAAGGGCCAATCCCAGCCTAAAACAAGCTCAACGACCTCCTAGCAAAGGGCAAGTCTTCTTGCACTAGAGAGACAACTCCTCAAACTCCAGAACCAACCAATCCTCGAACAGGATCTAACCAACGAGAAAACTAGAGATAACCTATCACATCAGCTTTAGCGAAGCAGAGCTTGGCTGCATCACATGGGCAAAAGACCACCAAGAACGAAGCTAGGATCCTGCAAAAGCATTGGACCAGGGAATTTGTCCAAATTTTCTTGGAGTGTAGATACAATCCCAATCTAAGAAGTGCAAGGAAAAGATATAGAAAGAAAATAAGACTATCTATGTCCTCCTGGCAGAGAACCACCATATAGGAATCGAAGCCTAAAGCACATTGGCTCAAAGAGCATGTCAAACGAACTCCTCTTCAATTCAGCCCTGAAAGCATCTTGACAGAGGCAACACCTTCTACAAAATGAGAAGCAGCAAAAGCGAATCCTCAATCTGCAAAAAACCAAAGTGAAGGTCTATGAAACTCACCACCAAACTCCAAGCAATCCAATCACCTGGATTTGGAAGGGGTCCAGACTCCACAAGCAGTGAACCATGCCGAGAAAATTTCAAAATTTTTCTTAAGATCATTATGTTTTTCACATTCTACATTTTATATGAAATATAGAAGATCATGCTTAAACTAATATCTAACTTCAACTTGTTGAGCTTCTTTTTAATCAAAATTAGGTAACAGATTGTTTTCAAGCTTTACATGAGTGTATAACATAACCTTAAGGTATTTCTCTAGGATCACTCTACAAAAAGAGCTTTCTATAAGTTCTTTGGTGTCAAATCTTTTGCGAAAAGAAAAATGTTTTTCTTTTACCCCATCTACCCAATTCTTTTGGTTTGGTTACTCTATCCCAACTAATCAAATGATATTTTGATTTCTCTTGTGATCCAGACCATAAGAAATATTTTTTTTTGCAATTGATCACATGAAGAATGGTTTTAGGAATCTTACACAAGGAAATCCAGTACACTGGGAGATTCATCAAAACAAAGTAGACCAGGAAGAGTTTGCCCCCCAAAGGTAACCAACAGAGTCACTAATGACTGATCCACACATCAAATCTCTTTAATAACTAGCACCAATATTTAACCTTGTAATTATTTGGCTTTAGCAAGAAACCAATATATTTTGTGCCCTCCTCTAGAGAGTTGAACCCCTATGGGAGAAATTTTTTGAACTAAGCATAATCTTAATCTTTTATACAATATTGTAGGATAGTAGATTTAGTGTCACTGATGAGCATCCTTGTTTCTCGATAGAAAGAGTTTAGTAGGCCCTTGTAGTGCCTCCATTCTCCCAAACTTCCTTCACCAAATATCATGACATCATCTACGAATAGTAGATGGGTGATCCTGACAAGTGCATAGATTTTTAATCCCATTATCTCCCCCCTCCTCCTGCTCCCATTTATTAACCTACTCAAACCTTATATAATAAGGAGAAATAAGAGGGGAGATGCACACTTGTATCACCCCCTAGACCCTATGAAAAGTTGTGTTAGAGTACCATTTATCACTATTCCATAATTTACCGACTCCACACAATCCATGATCCAATTAGTGGCAGATAGATTAATCCAATCTGTAGAAGAATCAATATGAGAAATCCCCAATCCACCCTATCATAAGCTTTGACAAGATCTAGGTTTCAAACCATGGCCTTTTTGTTTTTTGTCTGTATGCTATGAAAGGCCTCTTGTGCCACCCTATGGAATCAAGGATTTGTCTGTTTCCAAAAAACCAAATTGCTCTCTAGATATAAATTTGGATAAGATTGGCTTGATCTGCCTCGTAATGATCTTTGATATCACTTTATAAATTAGGTTGCATAATGATATTGACCTTTAATCATTGAAAGTAGCAAGTCAAGGAACTTTGGGAATCAAAGCTATATAGGTTGAATTGAGGCCACCATATACTTTACCAGTAGTCCTTGATTCTTCCATTGCTTGTAGAATGTCAGGTCCCATTATATCAAAGATTTTCAGAAATATCTCCATTGATCACATGTTCGGTCCAAGACTCTTTGATTTTGTGAAACCCCTTAATACTGATTCAACCTCCCCAAGAGTGACCATACGATCTTCCAAGGCTCCCTCCCATGCCAAAAAGAAACTAGGGAATTTATGGACTATGTTCATCTGGTCCACAATAGATCTTGTAACAGGATCAAAGAACAAGTGATGAAAGTGTCTAACCTCAATCTCTATACTCTTTGAATCAATCACCACCAATCCATCACCCCTCTTAATATCCTAGATTGAATTCTACGCCCTTTGTTGGACCTAGGAAAGTGGGTAATTTTGGTATATAAGTTTTGGAGCCGGTTGAGGTGTGGACAAGGTTGTGTGAAAGCAGGTGTTGAAACAGTCAACTTTGAAAATTTGGGCAGTTTTTGGGGAAAAAGTAATTATATTGACATAGTATGATGGTAAAGTTGGTGAGTTAGTTGAAGGTTTGTCCACTTTTAGGTAGTGTGCACGGGATGTAAAATCGACCAGTAGAGCCTATAAAAATGTAACGGGATGGGATTTTTTGGGTTAGTTGAGTTCAAGTTTTGGAAAGATAAAGTTTGTAGTGTCGATAGATTGTTTTGGTACTATTATGTCAAGGATGAATAAGATTTGTGAGTATATTATCGATCCATAAGCTGTGTGCACATAATCAATGTAATGGAGATTATGGAGGAATGTCTGCAGGCTGTGTGCACAGACCAAAGCGTTAATAGAGATACAACTCTTTCTAATTAACGAGTGATTTGGTGGTTTTTCCCATTTGGGTTTCCATGTTAAACTTCTTGTGACGAATGGTGCATGATCTGTGTTGTTTGTATTATTGTGACTTGTGATAATGTGTTAGATTTTGAATAAGTAATTAAACTAATAAAGCTTCAATGTATTTTTCATGAAAATGTTTATGGTTGTAAATGGGTTGTGATATAATGTCATGGTAGTTATTATGTCGATGTCTAGTAAGAGAAGATCCCCTTCTTCACTGCATGAAACCTGGTTCCTGCAGTCGCTATAGGTATCTCGGGTGGGACTCCACTTACATTGTGTCACAGGTGTTATCGATAGGATTAAGTCATGTCGAGCCAGTACCTTGGGTTTTGTTGGTCTAGTTGAAGTTGAACTTGGGTTAGTTGAGATTGAGCGAACACCCTTCTATCATTTGCAAAATGGTGAAAAAATTGTATTTTGGTCCCCCCGGGAAATCCAGATGGGACATCTTTTTATTTGCCATTTTTTATCTTCCATATGTAGGCAATGTATTAGAGTGGATTCCAATGTTTACAGTTTGTCCTAGATATGGGGAGGTAAGGAACCACTCTTATACGAGGCATGCATATTTTTTTTTCCCATTCACACTCTACTAGCTCTTGTTGCATAGACACATTATGGTCTTTTTCCCGTTTGATCACAACAACCTTCAACAAACGAAGTTTCAAACCAATTATTTCATCAAGGATGGTTGATCCATCGAATCCATCTATTGTCATTCCATCCTGACCAAATCTATGAATTCATGTTCTTTTATCACGAATGATTAAATTTAAAGGGATAAAAGACCTTTTCTGGAGGGATCAAGTTGTAGAAAAATTGGAGAAAGGTTTTGATAATGATGAATATTCTACCCAAGTTCTATATCTATCCATGGATTCCACCAGACTCTCTAAAAGAAAAAATCGTTCCATCATATATGCTACTACATGTACCCTCGATCTCTTGTTCCTCCAGGTCGGCATCAAGGGTTGCTTCCCAATATCTATCATGTCCACTGATTGGAAAACGTCCTTCAAAAATCCCCCAATAGGTTGAGTCATGCCTTGTCTCCCCATACCTCTGAAGCGCCACAAGTGAGATTTAAATCTCCCCCTATCACAAGAGAAGGGATCTGGAAGATGCCATAATTTTTACCCTTCCCCAAAAATACTCCTTGTCCATGTAGGGGCCATAGTAGTTTAACAAATTGAGTTCATAGTCAAAACTTATGAAATTTCCAAATAATAATATGCATGCAACAATGTGGAAGGAGGAAAATGTTCCTTTCGTGGGATTCCAAGCTAATAGTAGTCCCAAGGATAATCCTGGTGCATCAATGGATGTTATCTCTGTTGGTAAGGGGTTTTGGATACATTAGTTGCGCAGCATCGCGGATGCTGCACAAGCTCAAAGACACCGCGCAAAGCGAATATTAGAATATCTTTCATATTTTGTGTTACCTTTTGTTGTTTTGAACCATATTTTGTGGATATTGGTCATCATTTTGTAGAATCAGTTAAGAATTAGTAAGAATTTGTCTAAGTGGACCTTGAATGTAAAGGCACAAGCCTATAAATAGATGTTGAATCGCATGTGTTAGATATCTTAGAGATTTTTTTGAGTTTAGGGAGAATATCTGCAAGTATCGAACTGAGATTTGTTGATCTGTGAACTGTGATTTTTTTGGAGTAACATGACAAGGCGGAAGTTGATCTGAATTACTGTGTCATTCTATTTTACCGTTTTATTATTCCCTGCAATTTTATGATGAATGTTAAGTAAATGTGTGACATGGATCTATGATGCGATGTTTTCTTGCTTTAGATGATGTTATTTTATTGGATATGTTTGCGCATCAATATGTTTATTGCATTTATAACGGAATGATGCGATCTAATGAAGAATAATGATGAATGATTGTGTGAATGATTGAGTAAATGGTCAGATCTATTAATGTTGCACCAAGTTGTTAAGTTGATGCCACATTGTCCCTTCCTATTCTACAGAAACTTGGTTCCGTCAGCCCTCCCTCGAACATCTCGGGTGAGACCTCATCTGCTCTGTGGGTGTTGCTAGATAGGGTAAAACCTGTCTGGGTCGATGATCAGGGAGATCGCGGTGGTCTGGCTACCGACAGAGTCGAAACCCTTTTCGACTAGGTTTTGTTGGCTGCGTTTGTGCCAACAATCTCCCATCGAGGTAAAATCTAAGCAAAAAAGTTATGCGCCTTCTCACCCAGAACCATGGTCTCTTGTACAACAATTATATTAGGATAATAAGTCTAAACAAGCCTCTCGAAGGACAATTTTTTGGAGCTCTCTCCCACCCCATGAATATTCAAATATATAATAATCATTTTTTGACCCTAGCAAGGTATTTGTTCACTCTTAGAACCGTGAGACTAATAGGAGAAATGGGTTTATGGAGAGCATTCCCATCCAATGAACCATGTTCAAATTTTGAAGAATGTTTTTGTGTACTCTAGGTCTTGAAAGGGGATAATTCTATATAAAGACCTCCTTCAATAGGGACTTTCTAAGTAATATTAATCTCCGGGGTAGGTTTATTTGGATTAATCAAATCATCCTTAAAAGACCCATATGACAATATCCCAATATCCTTCTTTGGAAGGGTACCCACATTTATCGGGATCCGATTCCTTTTAACCATATTGCAGAAGGATATGGTAGGAGGAGGATTTGAAGATAAAGTTCCCCTTGAGTCTATTCCATATCCATCAGAACCATCTGACATCGAAGCACCCCCCATTACCTCTACGTTCAACACTGAATTAACATGCAAACTTTCCATTGGTTATTTCCCATATCTGTAACATCTACCAGGAAGGAATCTATACCCTCTATATGTTTTTCAATCTTTTCCCCTTCCATACCCGATGGGGTCCTAGAAAATACCCCCTAACCCCCACTGAATCAACCAACTTATTAGAAGTATCCCCACTCGACAATAAACCCCCAATGATTTTATATGAGATAGAGCTACTGGTAATATGTTCAATATCATTTGTATTTAAGGCCTGAAAAAGAGCAGGATCCAAGGCTTGTAGCTTATTGATGAGAAGAGGTAGATCGTGGTTTTCTGCTCCGACGGTTGTAGAAGCGACTGGTGGTTTAGATGGGCCCGATCCTTTTGACCCCCTTGTATCACGAGACTCTTCTAAGGACCATTCACCACAAAATTCTTGCAAATATTCTCTAAGTGATCATGAAATGGAAGATCTCCACACATGAATCACCTCTCAAAATTTTTTAATATCGGAAAGGGAGGCCCCAATAGTCAAAGTTGTGATAAAAACTCCTTCCCCGCCATTCAATATCAACCCCATCCATGAATCCTCTAGTGATGTCGATTTCCACGAACATCTTGCCTATCCTCTATCTATACATTTTAATCATCCCCTAATTTACATGAAGACACCTCCCCAGATGGTTCTCGATCGCCTCAAAAGCCTCCCGATGCCACATATACAAATGGAAATGCGACAGGAGCACCCATATATGACGAAACTTGATATTTTATGTGCAGGGATCAAATTCCAAATCCCACCTATTCAACATTAGACTGCCATGATATTTCATCTAACTCTTTCATAAAACTGTAGATGCAAGTTATTCTTGTTGGAATGTGAAACCATACCAACCCCTAGCTAAAATCGATATCTTAAGCTTGTATCCAAACAAGGGTTTCTAGAATTCTCCAACTCACACCATAATATCTTTGCGATGCATAGCCTTATAGATAAAATTTCCTTCTAGCATCGTGAGAGAAAGTTTGGCCACGTTCTCTAGACCAATGTCGCGGACCAAAGCCATATTGCGACCATCAACCCTCAGATTCCATGTTTCTAATCTTTTGATGTGGCCTCTCCCCAAATCCGAGTATGAAACCCTTGTCGTCTTCGACTTTCTAGCAAAGTTACAAGGGATTTTTCCTTCCCCAATCTTCATCACTATGGAGATATTCTCAGCCAGAGGCGTAATCCCTTCACCTGCAACCATTACCCCTCCTACTAAAAGAGAGGAAACTTCATCCTTATCCCCTGATATATCTGTAGCAACGGTATGAGCATTATAAGTGGCCCTTTCTCCTCGTCCCTTGTCAATTTTACCACACGTCTATCAAGGTGCTTTTGGTAGTATAATTCCCAATACAGGTGGTATGGCTGCAACAAGCCTTCCTTCTCCCACCTCTCATCTGATGCCATGTCCTCCTCCGCAACGTCCCGCTCAAAAACCATGTCTCCTAGCTCCATATCCTCGGTCTGACCAAAGTGGTCCAAAAAACGACCTGATATATTCCAAAATACCTATAGCCTAGAGAAAAAATACCCATGCATACCCAAAGACTCAATCACGTGTCACCCCAGGTAAAAACCACCAAGAACCCAAACAAAATGAAGAAGGTATAAAACTTGGCCCCAACTCAACTCAATCTGAAAACAAGTCACGCAATGAGAAAAACATGTAATTTCAGACATGAGTTAAACCACTGCGAGCAAACCTGAATCATCAACTAGATTCAAAATATCAAACCCTAGTGCCAATCTCCCATACCCTAGAGCCATCACTTCCTTTCCTTATCCAAGGTGTAGAGTAATGTTCCAGTCAATTCAACTGGACATTACAAAAACCACTAAATCTAGTACTCAAAGTTATCCATGTGAATGCCAAAACTACCACCAATTTATAGGTTCCAACATATTAAAGAGTTTGTAAGTGCCTTGGATAGCTTGGAAATTTGTAAATTTATATAATATTTGTTGTATAGATATGCAACTCGCTTCATTTTAAATCACAATGAAGTAGTGCAAACTAAGATAATATGTATACACTAATTTGTAGCGGATTGTTTTTGTAAGATAAAGCATGGTAACCATTGCTATTAGAATTATAACCCATAAAAATATGTACATGGCTTCTATCCATATTGGATATAGAGTTCGATATGTTTTTTTTTTAAATAAGTATTTTTGTCATTTAAATATTTGTTTTTTTAATTTTTTTCCTTAATTTATATTCTATTTTTTGACCATTTTCATATAGTTTTATTTTTCACGTTTTTTAAAGGTTTATATATATATATATATATATATATATATATGACAATTTACAAGGTTAATATTATTGACACATGTAAATGGGCTAGTAAAAATGGGTCACATGCAATTATTTATATGTTTTGTTAAAATGATATATAGTTGTGTTCATTTTTTACATGAACTGTTTGACTATGAAGAAGATAAGGTAGGGGAAGACTCAATCTTCAAATAAGGGATGAGTTCTTAGACATTTTTAGGTGGAATCCAAGATGTAGGTTGGACAACATTAAGGTTTCATGGATGAAAATAAAACAACTCTCATTGTCTTCGACAATGATATGAAGGAAATGCTTACCAAACTAGGGTTTGTATTAGGCTTTGGGATTTTGAGGGGATATTGCAAATCCTCGCCCCCTTAGAAATATAGAAACTCACTCAACTATAGAAAATATTGGCAATGAAGGTCATAATGTTGGTGATAGTCATATCATGGAATTTATAGTCCGATGGACACCCAGGTACCAACCCTACGGGCGACTCAAGACCCTTCAAATCCTCAAGTCCTCCATGGTGACATTTCTACCTATCATTGGTCAGATCGGTTTGCTATCCAACACTAAGGTTGGGCCCAACACCTGGTTTTCATCTCAGTTGTCAAATCAAAGCAATTGCACAAGTAAGCAGTCATATGATGGCTGGGATTTTCGGTGTTCTAAAAAAATATGAATAATAGTCTGACATATCTCATCTCACATATGACTAGATATGGAGGCGGAGGAGAACAAATCGTGCAGGTTGTTTCAAATCACCTTCATTGTTCCTTGGTAATATTACTATTGCAAAAGAAGTAAGAGTATCGATTATGAGTTATACTGTGTTGAAGGTCATCCAAAGGAGGGGTTCTAAGGACAAACTTTCAAGTGGTATAAGGAAAAAAAAGGATTTGTATTAGGGGCATATGTTATGATGAACCAAGTCATGGATCTCTAAGAAAAATATTTTTTAGGGATATTTTTTAGTAGCAATATTTTTGAAGAATCTTGTCTCCTATGGGTGGAAAATGTGTTAGAAAAACATGATTGTAGAGCAATAAAAATTGAACAATTAAACAAGATGCAAATATTAAACACATTACAAGAAAGACACAAATATAATGTGGTTCAACCAATATGGGCTACGTCCACACAGAAATTTCCAGTCCTTTATTATTATACCATCCAACAAAATGAAGGGATACCACCTGCAACAACCCCGCTACACTTCCTCTTCTCTCTCTCACAGTCTTTCTCACATAATCACAGAGATTATTTTACAATGCTACAACACAATAAACAACCGTATGATAATGCTTTCCTTTTATAAGGGAATTACCATGGGAAAATACTACGGGTCACGCAATACCATGGGTCTGCAAACTGTTGGCCAAAAAACATCCCAAAAATGTTATTTTGGGGGATATGCCCCCGAACCCCCATAAGGGGACGATGTCGCACCACACCCCCTAACTGGGACGAGTGTACATTAAAACTGGGGTACTAACACAGCTGAACAATAACATCTATGAATCTGGAAGATCGGGCTCCACAACCAACAATCTCCCACGTGGATACTGATCACAACAGCCCCACCATTATTGCACTTGCTGGACTATGCTCTGAACCTTGGACTTGGTGAATTTCTCATTTTCACCTTCATCCTTAAAAGCCAACAGAAACCAAGCAGGAACTCAATTTCTCTCTGGTTACTACCTTTTCCAATATGTTTGTAGGATTCTGGCTAGTATGTATCTTTTCCAACTTTAACACTTCATCTTCCAGAACAGATCTTATGAAATGGTACTTGAGTTATATATATTTGGTCTTCGAATGAAAAAGGTTGAGTTCTTTGCAAGATGAATGGGACTTTGGATATCACTGTACAACTTGCTACTCTCCTGCTTCTTACCCAATTCCTCCATGAACTTATGCAACCAAATCATATCTTTACTAGCCTCTGTAGAAGCAACATACTCTGCTTCCATTGTTGAAAGTGAATAACCTTTTGCAATTTTGAAATCCAACTTAATGTTGTTCCACCCACAATAAAGACATACCCTGTGGTGCTCCTCATTCTGTATTGATCACCTGCCATATCTGCATCGACATATCCTTGTAGAACAATGTTTGAACCTACAAAACATAATGAATGAGAAGTTGTACCTCTCAAATACCTGAAAATCCACTGTATTGCTTTCCAATGCTCTTTACTTGGATTGTTCATATTGCTACTCACAACTCCCAATGCATGTGTAATATCTGGTCTTGTGCACTCCATGGCATACATCAAGCTTCTAACTGTTGATGAATAGGGAACCTTGGACATGTATTCTATCTCTTTCGGTGTCTTGGGACACATCTCCTTACTTAGTTTGAAATGGCTGGCCAAAGGTGTACTAACTAGTTTTGCATTCTACATTATAAACCTCTCGAACACCTTTTCTATGTACTCACCTTGAGACAATGTCAATTTGCGATTTTTCCCGTCTCTTGTTATTCTCATACATTTCTTTGTAGCACCCAAATCCTTCATCGCAAATGATTTAGCTATTTTTTCTTAACACATTTATATCCTGCATGTTAGACCCTGCAACAAGCATGTCATCCAAATACAATAACAAGATAATATATCTTCCATTATCTAGGCTCTTGAAATAAACCGAGTGGTCAGAATGGCATCTACTATAACCCTGTTTTGTCAGAAACTTATCAAATTTTAAATACCATTGTGTTGGAGCTTGTTTCAGGCCATACAAGCTCTTCTTCAACCTACAAACCAAATTATCCTCCCCTTTGACCTCATACCCATGTGGCTACTGCATATAAATCTCTTCCTCCAAATCCCCATGGAGAAAGGCTATTTTTACATCTAATTGTTCAAGATGCAAATCTTCTACTGCCACTAAACTTAAAATAGTCCTAATTGAAGTCATTTTAACAACATGAGAAAATATTTCATCAAAGCCCATACCTTTCTTTTATGCAAACCCCTTTACAACAAGTATATCCTTGTACCGCTTCTTGCCTCCATCTTCTTCCTTCCACCTGTAAACCCATTTATTCTCCAATGCCCTTTTCCCTGCAGGGAACTCAACCAAATCCCAAGTATGGTTTCTTACCAATGAGTCCATCTCCGCATCCATTCCTTGCTCCCACTTCTTTCTAGTTTCTACATGCATTGCCTCTTCATAACATTCTGGTTTACCAAAATCAGTCATCAATAAAAATAATACAGTGAAGGAGAGAATCGTTCAGGGGGTCTACTTAACTTGGTAGATCTTCTTACATTTGCAGGAGTTTGAGGTACCTACTGCTGTTCTTGATTTTTTGGTGCCTTTGGAACTTCATTTTCTTTGATTTCATCAAGAATTGTGTACTCCATGTGTTAGCACTATTTCTGGTTAGTAGTTGGAAAAGGGGGCAGGTTTGAGAAGATATAAGGTAAGAGCTAAACATTTCATGATGTGACTTGAAGGTATGTGGAAAGGGGCTTAAAATATGGAAGGGGCTTATTTCTAAGTTTGAAAACCATACATTTGAAAGAAATTTTTAGTTTAAGCATTGGAAACAAGTTTTAAAATGAAAAATCCACCCCATGTTATCTTGTGGTAATATTTGATGGTGTAAATCTGCAGCGGAGATGATCTACGACTGTGGATGAGCCCGTTGGGAAAAGTTGTGTGACCAAAATAAGTTTGGTCACCAACGGAATGGATTAAAAAGGCAACGGAGATATACGATGATATGAAAAAGGGGAGGCAGATCTATGGTTGGGAAATATTTCGTTGATGGGATATGCATAGAGGGATGAACTTTCCATATCAGCGAAAAAAGTTACATCTGACACAAATCAATGACAGAGATCTGAATGAAGGAATGATCTATGGTTGACATTCATTCCGTTGGATGAACATGCGTGGAGAAAACAAGTTTTGAAATAAACAGAATTGGTTAAGGGGCTTGCACGATCAAGGGTGCAGATTTGATGAGAGTGAAATCTACGGTTCAAGATCATTTCGCTAAACATGCATGAATAAAATCATTGCCATTCCCAATGGAATGAATTAAAGGGGAATGAAAATCAAAGGTTGAGATGGATGGAAGTCTAGATCTACAATGTAGAATAACTCCGTTGGGAGAAGATGCACACTCCTTGTAAAGCCAAATCTGAGCGAAATGTTAAAGCTGGGGGTCGATCAACTGTGGATATTTATACAAGGTAAGATCAATAGTCAATAGCTAATCCACTAAGGTAAAGTGTAGTCTAGTTATGATATGAACATATAATGTTAAAGCAGGGAAAATATCTACAGTGGAAAGTGAATGGGGAGTAGATCTATGGTTGAGATGAGTTCCGCTCCTAGGAGTTATAGGATGGATAAGGATGCATTATATAATGAGAATGAAATAGTAGGGTTAATCAATGATCGAGATCAATGACTTAATATGAAGAATATCATATCTACGGACAAAGAAAGATCCAATTGAAAATGGTGCATGGAAAATAGTATAATAGTATAATATAAAAGAAAAGCACGTGGATAAGGACCATTTGTTTGTTTGTGTGTTGGAAATCAAGAACTCAACACTGTGTAGGAGAAGCCAACTCAGACGAATTTCTTTTCCACTTGTCAAGTGACCAGGTAGGCCATTTTTCTCCGACCGAGAACTATTTAAAATGGATAATGTAGAGGGAGTAGAAGCTTATGCCTTAGAGTACCAGAAAATAGAAGAGGTTTTTGAGGATAAAGACTCTGAGGTTTTTGAAACAATATTGACAATTGCTTCAGTAGACCTAGTAAAAACTAAATTAAAAGTCCTTAAAGAACAAGGGATAGATGTGCATGGTGTTTTCAAGTCCTATTTCCAGTTTTTCTGTACCGAACAAAACCTAATATTTCTCGAGTTTGTTGACTGGTGCACCTCTAATTATTCCTCTTACGAGAGGGTAATTATGGACGTTGCTAAGTCTAGAATCCTTTGTCGTGTCAGTCCATTGGTTATCCAAGATACATTTCCTGTTCCTAATGCATTCACCAAGTTATGTGAAGATTTTAATGAAGAGAGTCTGGTTCAATTATTTAGAGAAGCTACTATTGAGCAAAAACAAGCCTTCTTTAACACCGATTTTAAGCCTGATGTATCCCTACATAACCAAGCCTTCCCTATGGAAACAAGTTTATTCAATAATGAAACTTAGTCAGTTATTTCCCTTATGAGTCATTTTTTAGGTCTAGACACTAGCAAATATGTCACTGAGTCACTAATGAGTCTATTATTCAGAGTCGGTACTGGTCAAGTTGATTCAAGTCAGTCAAGTCAGTCTTGTTGCATTAAATTTGATGAGTTCCTGGATGAGAGCATACACTCACAGTTAGTGAACTTCCACAACACAAGATTCTTCAGGTTTCAGTCTTATTTGGTGAATATGTTCCTATTTTTCAATGAGGAGAACCTACAATTTCCAGAGATGGTTCTCACTGATGAGATTAGCATAAATTTTGGTAAATACATGAATTTTCTTATGTCTAAAGCGTACAAGGTATTTTCCAACAAAAGTTGCCCAGAGTGATACCTGTCATGAAAGAATTGTTACAATTTTCACCTGAGAAAATAATTGGAGATTGGTTCCTGATGGAAGAAGGTACTGTTATTAGAGTGTATGGATTTTCCCATCAGCCTTATGTTTTACCTGCTTTCTTAACCCCTGGGATCTTTGCCTTAGTTCTGATTAGGAATAAACTCATTGCTGAAAATGAGCACTTCATTAATTTCAAAAAGTCATTAGAAATCAAGTTTCCATGGGTGGTTGGCCCTTTCATTATAAAGAGTAAGGATGATTTTCATGTAGTGCAGAGTTTACTAAAAGAGATGAAGTTTCAAACTGTTGCAGCTATCAATTATGATCCTCACCATGTCATCTCGATAAGGAGACAGGTCAATAAAAACAAACCATTCGAGTATCAAGAAGTTGAAGGCTTGGTTGAGAGTGCCAATTGGTTCGATTATCCTCAGGTGACACAGAGCAGTGAGGATATGCAAAATGAATCCATTTATCCTATGAAAGATGCAAGTGTCACATAGTCTGATCCTTTTTGGTTGTTGTTCCACCAACATAAAGGATACCTCCCATTGCTAGTCACTTCGAGAGGACTAATAAAAGGGATTTTTCTAATGCCATGGAGACAAAAGAAGAAGACACTGCTCAAGATCCAAAGAAGCAGAAAGCTGAAAAGGAAGGACAAATGATACAGGTAACATAAACCAAAGGAAATGAAAAGTAAATTAAAGTCAAAGGACCATCCTTTGAAATTAAATAATATGCCTTCTCAAAAACACCCAAGGATTTTACTACTCAGTTTAAAACCAGAGCTGAATTGTTTGACAAGTACAGGGATGACAAAGATGTATCCACAAATGAATCCTTGAAGATGTATGGTGATGTCAGGAATATCTCTAGCAAGGATGTTGCGTTGGTGACTGTTAGGGATCATGCTCAGAACACTCCGAACCTAGCAGTAACAACCAAGAACAAGGTAGCTGAGATGAAAATGAATCTAGAGAATATTCTTGTACCTGATAAGATCCACCTCCACAAGTAAACTGGAGAGGTGATATATAGTGACTTTCTCAAGGCCACTCTCAAAGTATCCATATTGAAATCAGCCAAGAGCAAAGTTGAGAACCAACTGAGATAGGAAAGGGTGGCGAACAAGGCTCATCAACAACAAGTTAAAAAGATTTAGGGAGATTTGCTAGCTGCTGATAGTGAAACTGATAAAGGAGAAGAAAATCATAAGTTGCTAAATTAAAAAGAGAATACCATGCAGTTGTTAAAAAAGAAATTGAAGACCCCAAACACCCAACTCATACAAGCTACAGAGATTACAGAGCTAGAGAAAGAAAAAGCAACTTTAAATGATGAATTGAATAACTTTAAGGCAAAATTATTGAAGTTTGATGAAGAGAAGAAACAATGGGAGAAAGAAAGAGTGTCATTGGCAGAGAATATAAAAACATTGAAGCAAAAATAGATAGAATTGGAGAAAAAATTGAATGAAAAGGAAAAAGAGCTTGAAGTACAGATTGTTCTACCTCCTGCATAAGCAGGTGTAGAATCTATTGTGTAGGCTATGTCTCAGGTTAGCCTAAGAGATTTAGAGATTGCTGGGTTAAAAAACCAAAATAAGAATCTGGAAAATTTAGCCTTAAAGAGAGAAGAGGAAAGAAAATATTGGGAGAATAAGTGTAGAGACCTTTCAGATAAAAATGACAAGCTAATGAAACAAGTGACAGGACAACTTCCTGTGTAGGGAGAAAAACACATCTTTTGGAATGTGATCATAGCTGAAGCAACCAAACTCAGACCTTACTTGGACTAAATTCTTGACAAAGAGATTGTTATGTAGGCTTCTAGACAAAGTGTTACAACCATAAAAGAAGTATTAAATAAAAAGCCAATAGATACTGCAAATAACACAATTAGTTTTTTGAATGGCTTAACTCAATATGATGTAAAAAAAACAAATATAAATGACACGATTTCAATCATTACATGGGCAAGGAAGGTGGTTAGAAAACATCAACACCTTGATACCATACAAGCAAAGATTGACATTATGACTCATCAAGTTAAATTGTTCATTGAATTGTTTACGCCATTATTTAAAAAGGGACTACCTTTCTTTTGAGAAGAAAAGGGTGGTATGTTTTCTAAAAAAGAATACCACGATCGACTGGTGAATTGTATATTGGACCATAGAAAATTTGAAGATATGAAATAGTCCTTATCTAGAAAGACAATAATTGATAAGTTATCAGACGATTTTGAAATGTTGTTTGCCTTCAGAGCCACATGTGCACAACTACCATATTTTTCTTACATGGAACATGTGGAGATAAGAGTGTTGGCAAAGGAGATGGCCAACTTGGAGCTACCAACTGTCGACCAGTGGAAGACAATTGAGAAGTATGGAAAGACAAAATACAGGTTGCGCTGATGAAGAAATATTGAAGACCCATCGAAGAACATTTTGAAGACTAGTTATTTAGAAAAGTTTAGTTTATTTTCAGAACAATGATTAGTTAGAATATTTGAGTGACAAATGTAAAAAGGATGTTATAGCCTATTTTTAGCATAGTTAGTTATCATCTCATGGAGCACTATTTTGTATTTAAACAAGTTTTTGTAAGGGAACAAGGGTTGGAACCCGTGAGAGTTTTACATTGTAATTGAGATCTATCATTTCAATAAAATTACAGAGCCGAAGCTGGCCTTTTTCAAAGATTCATGTGTTGTATTTATTGCAGTCTGTACTATCTTTTCTTTATGTGCATGTATTTCTAGTTTACAACTTCCATTGTGTTTTCCCCTTTCATGCTTGAATGAGTCTACAATAGTTCAGAATTCATAATCACATGCTCTGTTCTATTACTTTCAATTATTCACAAAACTTTTTCAACTAAAGTTAATGTTGGATTTATCCTTGTTAGATGCCCACATTAATGCACTGTTTCTAATATTCCTCCATATCAC
Source organism: Pseudotsuga menziesii (assembly GCA_001517045.1). Classification (NCBI taxonomy): domain Eukaryota; kingdom Viridiplantae; phylum Streptophyta; class Pinopsida; order Pinales; family Pinaceae; genus Pseudotsuga; species Pseudotsuga menziesii. The sequence continues at coordinate 385,075 of LPNX011087184.1, read as the reverse complement.
CAGATTTTTTTTTTGACTGTAATGAGATTGCTACCTTTCCTTTGTTAAGTTTCCATGCAGCAACAATGTAAAAATTATTTCCCCTTTGACTCCATGCCCAATGGCCATTTATTTCAACCATCAAAAATGTTAATTTTTGTTGTTTATATATATTTGGCCTTGTGAAAAAAATATATTGAGAGATCCCTTTCAGGAGAGAAAGAAGCCGAATTTCTTTCCTAAAGCTTGGTTTTGTGGTTACCTTGGGGTTTTCCTTTTCACAACTAGGGGTACATTCTGAGTGATAACACCGTGTTTTCCTTTTCCTCTTTCATTCCCTGTAACCGATCTTTGTACATAACCTTTTCATTGAATACTACATCTCTACTCCTAATGATTTTGTGATTTCATAATCCCATAAGTGATAACCAAAATCATCAACCCTGTATCCAATAAAGGTACATTTCTTGGATTTAGCCTTGGGATTTGTTCTATTTTCTTTATCAATATGGACAAATGCTTCACAACCAAAAGTTCTCATAAATGAGTAGTTTACCTTTTTGTCTGTCCATGCCTCCTTTGGAATCCCACCATCCAAAGCGCTTGAAGGCCCTCTGTTTATTAAATAAACAACATTATCTATAACATCAACCCAAAACTGTAAGGGAAACCATGCATGCAATCACATACACCTTGCATGCTCCATGATCGTTTTGTTCATCTTTTTTGACACACCATTTTCTTGTGGTGTTCTAGGTACTATTTTCTCTTTGTGAATCCCATTGGATGAACAATAACTATCAAACTCCTTGCTGTAGTATTCACCTCCATTATCAGGTCTGAGCCATTTTAAAATTTTTCCTATCTCATTCTCAACCAAAGCTTTCCACTTCTTAAAAGTAGCAAACACATCAGATTTTTGTCTAATGCAATAAACCCAAGTTTTTCTAGTTGCATCATCAATAAAAGTAACATAATAACGAGAGCCACCAAGAGATTGTACTTGATTCGGTCCCCATACATCTGTATGCACAAGCTCTAACTTTTCACTCTTATTTTGTTTCCCAATGCTAATAAATCTAACTCTCTTCTGTTTTCCATAAACATAGTTCTCACAGAATTCCAAACTTACCTGCTTCAGATCTAAAAGCAGTTTCCTTGAGTGGAGAATCTGCATCCCCTTCTCACTCATGTGGCCAAGCCTATAATGCCACAATGCTGCACCTGTTTCTATGGAAGCTACAGAGATATAATAATCAATATTATGAGGACATAAATACAACGTACCTATCCTATCTCCTTTTTCTCTTACGTGTGCTCCTTTAGTGATATTCCACTACATTTTTCCAAACATAGACAAACAAGTGCTATCTCCCAACTTCCCTGTTGAGATCATATTTCTTTTCATAGTAGGAATATGCCTTACATATTTTAATAGCCATTCATTTCCATTATTTAATTTAATCCATACCTTACCCATTCCAACAATTTTACATGGTTCATCACCCCCCATTAAAACATGTTCGAAATCACCTGGAACATAATCATGAAAGAATTTCCTATGGGGTGTAGCATGAAATGAAGCCGCTGAATATACTACCCTGTAATCACTAGTATTATCTAATGCAAGAATCAAAACATCTTGTAACACATCACCTACTACATTTTCTTCCTAATTAGTATCTTGTTGCTCATCTCCTTTCTTCTTTCGAGCTCTGTAGTCTTTCTTCAAATGTCCTTTCTTACCACAATTCCAACACTCTATCTTTCGAAATTTGGACTTGTATCTTCCCTTTCTAGAATTGCTATGATTACCTGGGCTCCTTCCTCTCTCCTTTTGTCTTCCCCTGCTCTCCATGGTCAACACATTACCTGATGTCTCAACTGTGCTTTTTCTTTGCATTTCCTTGCTAAGAATAACACCAACAACATCATCAAATTTAAGAGTGTTTGAACTAGGGACAAAGTTACTTAAAACCATGACCAAGCTATTCCAACTTTCTGACAATGAGCACTAGATTAGAAGAGCCCTAACCTCATCATCAAAGTTCACTTTTACAAAACTTAGTTGACTAGTAAGCATATTAAATTCATTTAAATGGTCAGCAACAAATCCACCTTTTGACATCTTCATATTAAATAAACGCTTCATTAAAAATACCTTGTTGGAATCCGAGGTTTTATCATATAGCTTATCCAATGCGCTCATCACACCCTATGTTGTCTTTTCTTTTGAGATATTGAAATTCACCGACGAAGCCAGGCACAACCATATTGTTCCCAATGCCTTTCTGTAAAGAACCTCCCGTTTTTCATCCTTCATAGTCATCGACTGTTTTGTTTATCCGCCCAATGGTAGGTATAGATCCTTATGGTACAGATAGTCCTCCATTTGCATCTTCCATAACTGGCAGTTTTGGCCGTTAAATTTCTCGACCCTAAACTTTCCTTCTTCTGCCATTACTCCCACTTGAACAAGGAACCCTTCTTTCCTGTGAGTTTACCAGCCACATAGACCTTTTGGATATGATACCAATTGTTAGAAAAACATGACCACAAAGCAATAACAATTAAACAAGATGCAAATATTAAACACATTACCAAAGAGACACAGATATAACGTGGTTCACCCAAGATGGGCTACATCCACACATAAATTTTCAGTCCTTTATTATTATACCATCCAACAAAATGAAGGGATACAACTTGTAGGAACCCCGCTACACTTCCTATTCTGTCTCTCACAGTCTCTGTCACACAATCAAAGAGATTGTTTTACAATGCCTACAATATAATACACATTTGTATTACAATGCTTTCCTTTTATAGGGAATTACCATGGGAAAATACTATGGGTCACCCAATACCATGGGTCCACAAAAATGTTGGCCAACAAACATCCCAAAAAAATTATTTCGGGGGCTTCGCCCCCGAACCCCCTTTCTCAAGGGAGCCACCCTCAAAGCCTCATCGAGGGACCGCTAGCCCTTGCACCCCCCAGTTGGGATGAGTGTATAGTAAAATTGGGGTACAAACACAACCGAACAATAACAGATATGAATATGGAAGATCAAGCTCCACCACCAACAAAATGGGTGGTGTAAAATGTTGGATTACATAGCGACTTTCCAATTTCTAGCTAAGGGTTAGTTAGCCAAAACTTCATGATAGATAAATACTCAATGTCCATACTTCCTAAATTGTTATGTAGTCTAAAAGTTATCTTAAGATACATTTACAATAATGTCAATCTATTGTATACTTGTTTTACAACCATCATACCATACTATATACTTTCACATTAACTTTGACTAACTTTCGGAATGCCAATGTAGAATCCAAGAATAGAAAAGTATAGAAACAAGAGAACTGTTAGCCATAAAGTTGTAGTACCATTGATTCTATGCACCATAACTATTAAACATTCATTTGAAGTTTGCCAATACAATTTTTTTTGAAAATCCTTAACCTTAGAAAGTTTGAAAAGGCAAGCAGGCTTGCTAATATCAGATTAAATGAAAAATAAAACAATGGTCTTTGTTTTATCATGTAAAGAATATAAGTAAGAAGAAAGCATGATATGACTCAATTTTTTAGCTTAACAAACTCCCAACACAAAACCTATTATTGGCCCTAGGAAAAGATAGGCAAAATTCAACTAGAATTATGCTCAGAAAGATGAAGAGTCTGGTTGCACAACAGAGGTAGCTGCGACGGAGGAAGAGATACAACAAAAGAATTAGCGGTAGAAGGAAAGCTGCAACAGAAGCAATCGCGAGGGAATGATTTTTTTACAATAGGAAATATGCGACGAGATCAACAGTTACGGAAGGAACCATGATAGAAGGCATGCAATGGTTTAAAATGCCAGCTCAAGATATCATGGGTAAGAAGTCGGCCAGAGTGACACGTGATTTAGGGAATACATCATCTTTGTAATTTGGTCGATAGTACCTACTGACAGTTGCAACTAAAATGTATGAGAATAGGAATGACATCCTGTCGTCTAATAGAATGAAGTCGGCTGATTACGACATGTAAGAGTCTATAAAAGGAGGAACCCAAGTTATGTGCGGGTTACTTCCTGGTCAGTTGGTTGGTTGCTTACTTTCTCGCTTGTTGGTGTCTATTTGTAAAGTCTAAGAGTTGTAGAGAAGAGTGTGTTGATCCAGGATGTGTGTGGATCGACGGTGGAGTGAAGGAGAGGGAAAGCTTCAAAGAATTAGACTAGGGAGCATGAGAGGAGAAATAAGTTTGTATAGATTGTAGAAGGATATCTAGAACAAAGTCTACAAGTTGAATGTGTAGATGAAAGGTGCCATATATTTCTCATGCAAGATGAAGAGCACCTTTGTGGTTTTTCCCGGATGGTTCTCCACGTTAAATGTTGTATATGTGTATATTTGATGAATGTGCTTATGTTGACTGTATGTATGTTGTGAATGAATGTATGTGTATTTGCTTATGAATGAGTTCTTGTAGTAATCTGTCACACTATTGTTAGTTGGAACCGCTAATAAGGAACTATATTAATTGTTGTAATCTCTATCGATGGACAAATAAAGTTATATCTTGAATGCATGCAATAAGAGAAGTAATATAACCATCGGCTTCGGTCGAGCATTATAGTAAGGTTCCAAAGAAGAGTCAATCCCCACATAACTGCAGAAACATGGTTTTGACAGTTACCCATAAGATATCTTGGGTGAGATTGCATCTGCATCGCAGGTGCTACTGATTGAGCCCTGCTTTGTCAGTCCGATATCTTGGGCTTTGTTGACGTACAACTAGGGACTGAACCTGGGTCAAAGGGATAAACACCAACAAATGGTTTTGGTGTCGAGACCGTGAATAATTTTGTGAGGGATATGTTTTGGCATCCTATGAAGGTGAAAATTCAAGAGTGGCTGGATTTTAAAGCACTAGAGTTTGCACGAGACTAAAGTGAAGGATTGCAGTTGAATCCGACAAAGTGGTTATAGCGATACCTCTATATAGATACCCATGGATTTTTTTTTTGTCAAGTTTCCTATTTTGTTGTATGAATGGTTGTTGAAGCTAGCAACCCAACGAAAAAATTTCTAAGGAGGAGAACCGACAGAGTTGAGTCCTCAGTTGATTCAATAGTTGAACAATATTAGAAACCTTGTATCTAGGGCTGCCAATTTTTGGGTAGACAACATTTTGGAGGGATACATTACTGAGTTTGTTGTCGACTATAATGGTAAAAATCCGTTTACTGGAACTTCTCGAACTTCCACTTTCGAAAATACAAGTAATCCACGAGTTGAAAAAATAGATTTGATATGAATTACAATTGAGGTTCTATTATGTATATTTTGGCGAAATACCTTTTCATTAATAGTCATGTCTTTTTGGAAAGACATTATATATATATTGATGTTTATTATTATTATTATTATTATTATTATTATTTGTTGTTTTTATTTAAGTTTGTTACATTGCCTCTCTCTTAGAAAGGCTTTGTCCTCAAAGCCTTATAATGTGGTCGCATCATTCCTTGTGACGTCGTAGCTGACAAAACATGTCGATACGAACTTCTAAGAGTAGACATAACTTTCGATATCTTGATGGATCAATCCATCCCAAATTGATTTGTTGCTGACTGTTGGGATTCCCTATTGATATGTCGTCAGGAGTTATGATTACATTAGTGCCATTATCTTTCAACAATTCCCACTTTCTAGGATACCTGTTTATATGGTTGGGGTGTCGATAGGGAATTTTCACAATGCTATTTTCTTTCATGAGCGTCATCTTTTGAGCATTGATATGTGTTGGACGTTGTATTTTTACTAGATTGGCTTCTTTTTGAACTGTGACAAGACTAGATTTGTATTTGATTCTTTTTCTAACGAATACTTATCATTCTTAAGGTTTCTTAACATTTCATCTTGTGCTTTCTCATCATATTTAAGCTTCGGAATATGATCTATTAGATCTTGTTTATGCTTCTTAATGTGATTATTCTCTTCAATATTTTCTAATAGTTTCTTCTGAAGATCTTGATTCTCCTCTTTTAGCTTTTGATTGTATTGTGCCTTATCCTTCGCCTTCTTTATTTGAAGAAGGAACTTTTGATTATGATCTCTTAGATGGTGATCTCTTCTTCTTTGTCTATGATGACTTTATCGAATTCATTATGCATCCTCTGTATCTATTTCTGATATTCTTATGAAAGCACCTTCGAGATGTATTTAAAGTCTTAAGTTGAAACAACTCCTGAACTTGAATTCATTATAACATCCTGAAATGTGACTTTCTTCTTTTTATAAGGAAATGTCAAGAACTTTTTCCTTGTGTTGAACATGAAGCTACCCAATGTATCTAACCAAGCTGACCGTAGAATTATATCAAACCTGTCTTGCTCCCAGGGATGATTTTAGGGGCGAATTTTAGCCCAGTAGGCTATTTTTCCATGTTTTTCTCCCAAAAAAGATTCGCCATTTTGCATTTTTTGAAGCCTAGTTTCTCCCAATTTTGATGGGGTAAAATTGTTTCACCCTAAAAATTGCCAAATTATTATATAAACGATATAAAATCCTTGGAAATTAAAATATTTTTTGAAAAATATCGCCAATCATTTTATAGTTGTCGTTTTAAGAATTGGTAATATTCGCCAACATTTATACACTTTTAAATAAGTATGGTTCCTTAAAATCATCCTTGCTTACTCTAATGATACCACTGAAACAACATTGAATTGAGTTAGGAGCGTGTAATCATCAACACATAGTTGTAGGTGTTACAGAGAGAAATTCCTATGGATTGGGGTACCACAACAGACAGGTTGACTCCAAAAATCAATTCTTTCCAATATGCAATAGAAATCAAATATCTAACACTAAAGGATTAGACCTCGTACCTTATTCCGGGCGGTTGAAGTAGATCCCCATTGAGCTTTCCAACTTCAGCTTGAATTGATTGTTCACTTCCTCAACAACAAGTAAACAAGACAAGCGTACTATATATATTGGTGTTAGATCTATTCTAGCATATATAATCAACAATGTATAAGCATTTGAAATCATCCATGGATAAAATATTCATTCAAACATACATTATTGGACAGGAAAATATATTTATATTAATATAAAATTAGAGATTACAATGGATACAAACTCTGTCGGCACGTCTGCGAATCGGAGAAATTGAATCCACCACTTGGGCCTTCACCACCTCAATCCTTCATCTCTCGATAGCAAGATCACAAGCAAAAGACAAGCTTGGGAAGAACACAAAAGTACTCCAAGGGACAAAGGGATGCAGACTCAAGCACAAGTTCCGGCAACAATGGACTATAGTTTCTTTGCTCTCAATTCTCTTATGCCTTCAAAGTATCCAAATAGTTCCTTATATAGCTTTTCAAAGGGGTAATGAAAGGCCGAATAAGAGCAATCTCAAGGCATATGGAAGGCCAGGAGTCAAGTGAGTCAGATCCATGTCAAGGAAAACTCCAAAAGGATTTGGATTTTGCACACATCCCGATGTACACGGTTTTAGGGTTCAAACCCATCTATATACACGATTAGGGGTTTAAAAGTCATGTGTATCAATTTTCATATGTTTATAGGGATGGTCTAGGGAACATCAAAGGACAAAAAATGGTCCAAGGGGTCTAAGGAGTCTGCAGAGGGACAGGGGAAGGCCATACAAGTGTGATTCACCTGGAGTGGTAAAATCAGCTATAATAGATGCCCCCTAATGTGTGAGGTCAGAGGGGTCATACAATGGCCGAAATACATTATAAGTTCATCCCAGAAGTGGAGTGATGAAGGATCCCAAATGGAAGAGTAGCCACCCAATCAACTAGTACAATGATACAACTCTGCACATAATTACAAATACATATAGCAGTCCCAGATACATAAGAGTATAATGGCCATGAATAGGCGTGATACGAAATATCACATAAGTGGTCATCGCCATGTACAATATACATAGATCAGAATCTCCATGATGAAGATATACAAAGGATCATAATGGCTGAAGATATACAATGGATCAAGATCTCCATAATAGCTGTAAATGTCTGACATATACTGGAATCAAGTCACGAGAGCTGAAATCTCATGAACACTGGCACGATCAAGGAGGTAGCATATAAGAGATGCCACCAATCTGGAAGGTCTTCTACACAAACCGCTACGAGTACATATCCTACTATGTGAATAGAGGTGTCGAGGTCGAACATAGTAGTCCATCATTTGATTACTGGTCATTGATGTATACCGTTAACAGATGCGAGATCACCCACTGATAATGATAATGGGGATCAAGGTACTAGAGTGAAAAATAACAAGTGTGAATAAATGTGTTTAGGTCGAACACTTGAGAGGATCCATCGATCAGGGGACATTGATGTATTCCCAAAAACTATCGATGGTGAGAGAACCTACCACTGATGACTACAAGTCTCAAGGCACTAAAAAATGACTCTAGATTCCAATCGATGGGATGAAATCCGCTGGAAGGAGGGCATTAAGGCATTCCCCATCATCCAACACGAGGTACTCAACAAAGCTGTATAATGTGGAAGGACTTGATTATAAGGTGCACGAACTAGTGACTGTATCGGGAATGGCCAACATGCAAAGTCAAGATAACCGAGGAATGGCCGACTCAGGTTTCAACTTCCTTCGAACAAGAGCATAACGATGAATGGTGACTAAATAAAGGCAACACAGACTCGATATACAAAACTGGGACATCTCTGTGACACATGAGGCATCAACAGAGGTTCCATGGGAACTGGAAGCTTAACCAGTCGATGGAGATAAACTCAGATAAATGAGTACAACTCCTAAAGTCAAACTATAAACCCAACCAACGGATGTGATATACAGTGCTCTGTTTGAAGGCAACACGACTCGACAACTGCCTAAAGATAACATCTTTCCTTGTCCGGCTTTTTGGTTTTTTGATTCTTTTTGGACTTTTTCAAATATTTAAAAAGCTTGAAAAAGAATAAAACTGCTTTATAGTTACATACTAGGAGGAGATGATTGTCATAGGGGCAAACAAACTAGTTCCAAGCAGTGGAACATACCTATGCTCAATGCAAGGATACATGTGTAGGATAGCGACACTCGGGGGAGAATCCCCTCTCGGTAAAAATAGGGAATCAAGCTGCAAATGATATATAAAATGGCTCTGCATGGCTAGACATGAGACAATCTCGGGCTATATGGCTGAAATTCAATGTCAGGGAAGCCAGCGTAAGGCTCAATAAGGCAGGCAAAGCTCATGATAATGCAATTACAACTTGACATAAGGGAGTCCTGAGGGAAATAGGCCAGCAAAAGATAAAGAGGAGTATGAGGCTCTTGCGAAATGTCCTGGCAATACTATACAATGGACTCCCACACCCTAAGGGACAAAATTTCAGGATGGGCACCAAATGCAAATAAGGCGCTAACTAGGGTACCCTTGTAAGGTCAAGCTCTACCACTCATATCATGCCGCTTCTAAAACAACAAGAAGGTTTCGTGACATAATAGAGTGGGTTTGTACCTAAGGCTATAATGAAATGGTCATAAGGTCATGCAAAATGCAAATGGTGATGAAACCTAACCTATATGCCAGTTTAGACATGATACCTGAAATCGACACGAATGGGTCAATCCAACGGCTGAAACGACACTAAAAAAGGTCTCCTACATCACAAATTAGTCCAAAAATGGTCCAAAAGGATTAGAAACAGTCCAAACTATAGGAAAGGGGGTAAAAATTTTCAAAAATTTGAAAAATTTCTATAAATAGTAAAAAATTCAAAACATTATAAAACATCTGAATTTTTTACCCATTTGAGGTCAGAACTTCAACATCGAATTTTAGAAAATGCAGCCGTTGGAATCCACTACCTTTTTTTCCAGGTACTTACCCATGCTCCACTCTTCCATTTTGATGCAAATTTTGTCAAATTCCATGGTATATTTGGATTTCTAGGCCATTCTAAGATAGGCGCCATGACCCACGCATAAATTGAGGGTTTTTCCGCATATAGGGCTGGATATATGTGGAAAATGTCCTCACAGTCACGTACATACGCGGCTATTTGGAAAACAGTCGCATATGCTGCCGCGCTTAAGGTTTTTTAAGTATTCTAATGGGCAAAATTCAAATTTTTTGTGCAGGATGGTCCTATAATGCAGAGAACGTGAACATGGTGATGTAGAAGAGGCAGATTTAATGGCTCAACAAGCGTTACATGCATGACTATTGCAAATTTTGGTGGGATTTACAAATTTTGGTGTCTTGGTGGCTTAAGGGCCAAACCAGGACTATTGCAGATGTTAGTGGACTACTGGGATCCAGACTCAGAGTCATTCCAGATAGACGGGATGTCCCTCACCATAGAAGTGGAGGACATATACTTTATTACTAGACTTTCCCGAAGGGGGGAAGTGGTGAACCTACGCTCTCGTGGGCCCGGAGGTGGCATGACTATAGATGAGTACATTGCGGTGTACTGCTATCCAGAAACAGAGAAGGTGGGGAGTCAGATCCCAACTAACTCCATACAGGTGCTGGGCCTAAAGGCCATCCTATTGACACTGGGCAGGATAGCAGGCTTGGCTTCACTCCACTAGGCCTCGCGGCCTCTGATGTTCTATGCAGTGGAGTGCATGAGACCCATGGTATACGATTGGAGCACTGCGTTACTGGGAAACATGAAACACTAGCTCAGTGAGTGCAAGATGGGCAGAGTGCGAACCTTCGGTTTCAGCAGCATACCGAGCACATTTTTCTTCGAGCGTGTTCTAGGATTGAGCCCTAGAGTTGACGTTCCTCTACACGGGGTTCGAGATTTGGCCCAACGGCGTTGTGCGGATGCGATGCGCAGACTAGGTGGAGGTAGGGTGTCCAGCCCCTATCCAACTGATTTATTTCTGTGGTGGTGACGACAGATAGTTGCCATCGATGACTACCCCTATGTGGGGATAGATTTTCGGGGGGACCTGGACATGCCGCTACCACCAGGATCAACATACGGTGACATAGGTAACGAATCTCGACCCTTTTTTTAAAATTTTTGAGTTATTTTTTTTTTGTGTTTTCTGATTATGTGGAATCAAAAGACATATTTTTGGGTGACAATACATAGTGACATCTACCATATGCATGCAGATGTGGGACCACGACGGCCTGAAGGATTCCCTCGTCATAGATGGAGGGGAAGAGGAGACGATATTATAGGTGTGGATGCGGAGCAGATGCTCCAAAGCATTCATACCAACTTCATGAGGCTGACACACAGAGTACCCATGGCGCAAGTCGAGGAATTTCCTGAGGCCATGTAGCGCCAGGTGGTGGGTGTACCACAAGCATGGGTGCAGTTATTTCGACGGCTAGCTAAAGTCGTAGTGACATTCCATGATCACAACCCCCCTCCTCCTCCATAGGGTTAGATACCTGGGAGTGATACATTTTGTATTACCATGTATTATATTTTGGTGGCTTGAGAGCCCCATTTTTGTATTATGACACTATGTATTACCACATTTTGGATGTTTATAATTTTTTTTATGATGATTAGTTTATTTATTTACATGTGTAAAAATTTATGTTTGTGATGAGCTTATTGTGTATGAAACAAATGCCACTCTAACACGTAGTTAGCATATGGGTTAGCAACCTGATTATTAATTCTTGCAACATGTATGTATGTTATATTGTCAAATTGCCATTCTAATAATCTCACATGTAAGAATATTCTTAATAATGTTGGATCTCTAACATGGTACAAACCATTAAGCTGTGACACTACTAACTTCGAATTAAGACGTACCTCAAGAGAGAGAACGCCATGTAAAATGGAATCCTGTAGAAGCTCAATAACGACACTATATTCAACAACATTGTTTGAAGATGGCCGTAAAGATACACCTCCTGAAGACAATACCTGACCCATAGTAGTATAAATCACCCAAGTAGCAGAGGTGGAGTGTTGAGTGTGACGGCTTGCACCATCCGCGAATCCTATGAAGGTGGAAGATTCCATTGACATCTGCCAAAAGAAACGAAAACTAATCACAAACCCGATCACCATGAGAAAAAGACCTACCTATGCAAAACTGTACAATAATATACAATAACCAGCCTTGGCTGAAAATCATGCATAGTGCTTTTTGAGATAGAGCCCATTTCTAGGCTCCACCAAGGCTGTTCCCTCATAATCCACTAACTCATAAGTGCCCTTCTCTAAAACACGTTTGACGATGTAAGGACCACACCACATGGGGTTAAACTTTCCTACCCCCAAGGTTTCTTTCAGTTGATCCCACAAAAGGACCAAGTCTCCCTCACTAAACCTCCTTGGACGAACAAACTTATCGTACTGGACCTTTACGCACTGCTTATTTACTTCTGGAGCCACCAAGGCATCTTGACGCTACTCATCCAGTTGCTCAAGGTGGACCAAATGCTCCTCCAATGGGGAAGTGTTTGGTAAGAGTTCTATGGCTAGCTTCAAAGAAGGAATCTCACATTCAACCAACAATACTGACTCCACTCCATGTACAAGTTGATATGGAGAAAAACCCGTGGCAGTATTAACAACGGTTCTATATGCCCACAAAGAAGGATATAACATAATGTGCCAATTATTCTTGCTTTGTGTGATGGTTCGTTGGAGAATGGATTTGAGTGATTTGTTCACTGCTTCTACCTGTCCATTCGCTTGGGGGTAGTAAGAGGAGGAATGCTCTTGTTTATATCCTAACTTTAATGCCAACTCTTCCATCATAGGATTCTGAAAATGTGAGCCATGGTCAGTGACAAGATCTTTCAGAATCCCGAATCGAGTAATAATCTGGTTGAATATGAAGTGTGCGACTGTGTCACCGTCGGATTTAACTGTAGGCATAGCCTCAGCCCATTTCGTGAAGTAGTCAACAGCCACTATGATATGATGATGCCCCTTAGTTGAAGTTGGGTTGCAATCCATAAAATCAAGCCCCCACTTAGTGAAGGGACCGACGACGATGATGGGATGTAACGGGGTAGGTTTCGAGTGCATATTACGTGCGAACACTTGGCAAGGGTGGCACCTCTTAACCGCATCCACACAATCTTTAAAGATCGACGACCAGAAATAACCCGCTCTTAAGATTTTTTGGGCTGTAGAAAGCCCAGATAAATGACCACCACACGCCCCTTGGTGGCAATCATTCAACACTACCTCAGTCTCTTCATGAGTTAAACAACGACGTAAAATGGAATCTACTCCACGACGATACAAAGTGTTATCCACTATGAGGTAATTCTTAGACACGTGACGTAACCATCGTCGTTCATCCCATGAGAGGTGAGTAGGGACCTTTAATGTTTGTAAATATATAATGATATCCCCATACCATGGGTCTAAGGTTGAGATTAAGAAGATGTGCTCATCGATAAACGTATCTTCACAAACCAATTCCTCGGACTCGCTTGGGAAATCCGATATAAGCTCTGCAAAAATTAATGATTTCTTTGATTTTGCCAAAACAAACTCGAGATCAAATTCTTGCAGGATGACAATCCATTTATTATATTTTCCCCCGATCATCCTTCAAGTGAGGACGAATTGAAATGGATTGACATGGGCTACAACCAAGGTCTGGCGAAGGAGAATATAATGTCCCAACCGTTGAACCGCATGTACGGTAGCTAAGGCAATATTCTCAACATGGGAATAATGGATATCCGCGTCAATAAGATTCCGTATCAGATAGTATATGACATGCTCTTGGAGCTCCTCATCCTCTTGAACCAAAACCATACCAATCGTCTCCATGGACGCGGCCACATAAAGTAGAAAATCATGGCTATAGTCTGGGGGACTAATCATAGGGGTTGATGCTAGGGCTCGCTTGAGCACATCAAAGGACTCCTGGGATCGCTCATCCCAACAAAAGGTGGTGTCCTTCTTCAAAAGACGCATTAAGCCTCTAGTCAAATTGGCAAAATTGACAACGAATCTCCATAAGACGTTTGCCATGCCTTGCAAACATTGAAGATGACGAATGTTTTTCGGGGGAGACAATTGAAGTATTGCCTCAACCTTCAAAGGGTCAACTCTTATACCCTCTTTAGAAATGATGAATCCTAATAAGAGACCAGACTTCACACAAAAGATGCACTTGTGAGGATTTAACCTGACCAGATAATGGAGGCACCTTTCGAATACCAATATCAAATGATAGGAATGAAGCATTCTCATACGAGAATGAGTAGCAAGGTAATCCAAAAATACTTCAATAATCGATTTGAGATCGTGGAAGATCAAGGTCATGGCCCGCTGAAAAGTAGCTCCGATGTTCTTAAGGCCAAAAGGCATTTTCCGATATGCAAAAGTTCCCCAAGGACAAATAAATGCAGTCTTATGTTGGTCCTCAGGTTTAATTTGTATCTGATTGTATCCAGAAAAGCCGTCCATAAAGGAAAAAACCTCGCTACCCACACACTCATCCAAAATCTAATCAATAAATGGTGTGGGGAAATTGTCCTTAAGATAGGCACGATTCAAATCATGGAAATCAGTACATATGCGGATCACTCCCTGCTTCTTATCAACCGAAATGGGATTTGAAATCCACTCCGTCAAGGGAATGGGATAGATAAAACCGACTTTCAACAGTTTCTCTATCTCTACCTTAATCGCGGGTGCTTTCCTAGGATTCACCGCATGCAAGCGTTATCGAATAGGCTTAGCATTGGGATAAGTCTTAATCTCATGTTCAATAATGCGAGGGTCGATACCTGGCATTTCATCGTAAGACCAAGCAAAGATATCACAAAATTCTTTAAATAGCTTGGTATATTCTTGAATCTCAGCATGGGAACATTCTGCCCCAATATAGACATTCTCTATTCTGCCAGGATCGCGAGAGATATTGATAGGAATTGTTGGAGATATATTTTCCATGTTTCCATCAGCCATCGGACCAGGAGAGCTTAATGGAACCATGGGACTACTAATTCTCTCACTAAGAACCTCCCTAAAGTCCTCACGCTCAAAGTGGTCAAGCTCAGGAAGAAAGTAATATCTATGATGGAGCTCTTCCCATGGTGGCTCAAATCCCAACATGGCCTCAATAATCGCTTTGTCTGAAGGAAAAACACTATCAAGGCAGTCGTGTGCATGAGAAGACTGTATTGGCCATGCAGGAAGCACATACGGGTCCTCCTCCTCCATCTGCGAAGAGGAAGGAGTAGGCTCTAGAATACACTCAAGATTAGCTTGATAAGCTACCATAGTTGCAGGCAATGACACGTTCGTCACGATGGGCTCACTCGAAGTATTTGGTGTATGAAGAATCCAAGGATATTCCATATGACTTGTGTGAAAAGACACCTATCTCATAGATGTCGAAGCCTCACCAGAGCTAGACCCTATCATAAGGATAGGTGCGGGACAACTAAAAATTCCCATGAGGGATCGATACATGCCGACACCCACACTCCCAGTTGCCGGCTGAGAGTGCTCTACAATCGGGATCGAAGCTCCCGAAGATGCGATAACCGATGGATTCTTGAATGACGTTTGATCAATCGTAACTATCTTCCCATTAAATGGAAAGCATACAATGCGAAATAGGGAAGAAGCTACTACTTGCATACTGTGCATCCAATTCCTACCTAGCAAGAGATTGTAGTCAAGGGGTGCATCAACCACCTCGAACTCTATCACAATGGTCTTCCCTCCCAAATAGACCTTAAGGGAAGGAAGGATCCCGTGCGGCCTAAACAATCTCCCATCAAACGCAGTTAACATGGTCGCAGATTTAGACAACTCAGGGGAACCTAAACCCTTCCAACATGTCAAATAAATCACAGAAGCAGCAGCGCCTTCGTCAATCACAGTGCGCTTGACGGTCATGTTGAGACATTCTACATGAATCAAAAGAGACACATAGTAAGGCAAGCGAGGCTGAAGTCCTGCGGTTTCAAATTTAATCATGGAGGAAGAATTATCATCATTCACACCAAGGGAAGAAAGCAAATCCTTCCTTTGTGAAGGTCAAATCTGAAGTACTTCTAGTGCAGACATTGCACAAGGAGTGTGGCCCAAATCCTCAACAACAGAATAGTTCTGGGTGGCTCGGGCATTAGGATTGTGCCTCGAACACTTAAGGACTCCCTTAGGAATGTGAGGTGCAGCTTCAGGTTTATCCATAGGTTTTTCAATACGCAAAGGAGTCCCTGGTGGATCAGGTTCCTTTCCTGGGCTGGGTTGTGATGAACCATAGTCCTTCGCATGGGTCACAACTTTTGCAGCACGTACCATGTTAATGTGACCATGACCACTACCCTTCAGCGGATCTTGATCACCACCAGACTGATCATGGGTCCTCGAGTTCATATTTTGATTGTGAGGTAAAGGGTTAACCAGCTCAGCTGGGCCTTATGCTAAGAACCTCGAGGCTTCATCGATACGAGGGCACAAGTAAGTGAGGTGATCTTCCTTACACAACTTGCAAGGAAATTTAACCTTATGTTTAGATTGCTTGTCCCCCCAGCATTACGGGTGTTCTTGTCATTATTATTAGCATTTTCATTCCTATTCCCACCCTTACGATTGTTCTTACCCTTCTTTTTATTCTTCCGGGCTGCTGGTTACCCTTCTGGTCCGACGATTGCACCGAAAGCACACTCTCCATTTGGGTGGGTTGAGACGAAGCCATGGCTTGTCCTGAAGCAGATTGGTTGATTGACAATTGACTAACTTGTTTTGCAACTGAATCCACAGGTTTAGCACTCGCACAACCAACAATTCCATCGGCATGTGGTCTAGGTTTAACTTTGGGGTCGAAAGTAGAACACAGAGCATTGGGAATGATCTCATATAACAAACCGGATTGAGCATATATCAAATCCAGTTCCTGCACCCTAAAAATGGCGTGTTCCTCATTTTACACTCCAGATTTAGAAACATCCTTCGCTATATAAGGCAATAACGACTTAAGGAACCATTCGAGGAGGAATTCCAGCGGTATGAAGGCTTTAGTCAACCTCTTCCATCTACACCACTCTTAGATATGATTCGAGATATGCATGGCTTTATCCCATCTAAATGTCGACAAGAGTTCTGTACCAACGTCATAACGCACTGGTAGCTGGAAGTGGTTAAGAAAAGGCATTGCTAGGTCATCGAACAAAGCGAATGCCCCCCTAGGTAGCTCTATATACCATTTCGAGGCAGGTCCTGTAAGGGTGTGTTGAAACAGCCTTAAACGGATTGAGTCCTGGTGTAAGGAATTTGAAGAGCAGCATAGGTGAAAGGTAGTAATGTTGATCCATAGGACCTCAACTCTAGTGCATTAAAAGTTTGTTGTAAAAGAATGCGTGCAACAGGTTAATTAAAGGAATAGCATTATCAGAAATTAAATGCTTAGAACAGGAATGAAAAACAAGACTAATAAACAAATGCCAAGCAGAAAACACAGAACCCAAAGTCACAGACAGAAATTGATAACGGAGTTCACCCCCTCCACTAGGCTACGTCTCTGGGCCCCTCTCGAATGGGAACCGATCCAATTAATTTCTTAAAATGGTACAAATGGTCCTGGACTAATCACAGAAACTGGACATTAACAGTAAAGTCTTCAAGACCTCCTCTCTGAAAGTTACAAAACTGGACTTCAACAGACAAAAGAAGCCAAGTATAACTGAGAATGGTCGACTTCAAAAGCATGTGGGTATTTTTTCATCAAACTCTCCAAGCCTGCATTATCAACGAACTGTGCCCCCCCAATCGTCCCTAGCTTCCTCTATTTAAGCCTCATAAGTAACGGATTTGCCTTCTTTCACACAGCTGTTACCAAGGAGACAAAACATAAAAGAAATGCGACTGTTCACATTCCCTGCCAAATGCCCACTCGTTATCATAGCAGGCTGTTCATCTCCGACTGAACCAAAGAACCCGTTACCAATGCGTGGGTTCCATTCCCTGAAACGTGGCATCAAAACTGTGTAAGAAAACCGTTTTGAAAATGTCCCTGCGTGAACGCATTGCAGTGTTTGGGTCAGAAGTTTTATTATCTGGGCTTCCGCCGTTGCGGAAGAGTGATACGCAACGGGCTCTGGTGTTTCACCCCGCTGATCTCTGTCTCAATCGGCTGTCGGCTGGTTTTCAAGTCGGAAGTCTTGTTACTTTGGTTTCCGCAGTTGCGGATGGCGCACCACTTCTTTTTCTGATACCGTCGAGTTATTTCGTCGATCTTTTAAGTTTTGGGCTTCTGCCGTTGCAGCCGCCAGAAGCATTGTTCTTCCGATCAAGCTTGTGGCCGTCGTTGCGGACTGCTTATCGCTCCGACTTCCGATCCGTCCGAACGTCTTTAAGCTTCCGCTGTTGCGGAAGGGAGGAGTATTTTATCTATCCGCCGTTGCGGCTCCGGAATTTCTCTGACTTCCGATCCGTCTGAACGTCTGCTAAGCTTCCGCTGTTGCGGAAGGGGAAAGGCTTCTGATCTGTGTATTTTTTGCCGTCCGTTTGTTTTCATGCGCGGCTTCTAGGAACCATTGTACCATATTGGATCGTTAACAAGGAATGATCCGTCGGATCAATCCTCCCCATTGGGGAGCTTTTGGACCACCAAAAGCCTGAATTATCCTGCAAGTAAGTGAGGGTAAAGTTCCCTCACTTTACCAACCTCCATCCATCTTGCTTTGCTAGGATGCATTCCTTTCAGCCCCACTCGAAGGTACTCAGCATTCCCCCTTCGTGAAGTCCTTACATTCCTGTCAAGAATAACATCATCCTGCAACTCTCTCATATATTTGGGAGCCAAATCATCTATTGAAGGAATTTGTATGTTAATTTCCTCATCCATGATCATAGGAGGCTCATACAATTTAAGATTCTCAACATTGATAACTAAATAAATTTGCATGTATGGAGGTAAATTCAAGCGAAAAGCATTAGTACCGATCTTTTCCAAGATCTCAAAAGGACCATACCTGATAGGTTTAAGCTTTTTACCTTCACCTTTCATCCTTTCTTTGGTGATATGTAACCAAACTCTGTCACCTACCTGAAATTGATGATCAATTCGATGCTTATCATGCCTGGCCTTGTACTTTACTTGGCTCTTCTCCAACTGTTCTTGAGCTGCCTACTGCACTGCTTGGATTCTCTGAATGAACTTCAAAGCTTTATCTGCATCATGATGTCCATCCATTGCATCTTTGCCAAAAGAGAAGTCCATCGGTGTTTTTGGCAGATAACCAAAACAAGTTTCAAAAGGAGATTTCTTTGTGGAAGAATGAGCTGCATGATTGTAAGCATGTTGTATATACTGCAACTGCTCATCCCAAAGTTTAGGATGCTTACTACAATATCCTCTGAGCAGCTGAACCACTGTTCTGTTCACTACCTCTGTTTGCCCATTGGTCTGTGGATGAAAAGCTATACTTTTCTTCAGTTTAGTGTCCATAAGCTCCCGTACAGTTGACCAGAATTCTCCCAAGAACCGGGAATCTCAATCAGATATAATAGACATGGGAAACCCAAAATGTACCCAAACATTTTGAAAGAATAAAAGAGCTGTTTGTTCAGCAGTGATCTGCTTGTTACATGGCATTAATATACACATTTTGCTGAACCTATCCACAACAACATATAGGTAATCATGCCCTTTTCTAGACATAGGTAGTCCCCCTACAAAGTCCATAGAAATGCTTTCCCAAGGACGAGAAGAAACTGGAAGAGGAGTGTACAAACCCAATTTCCTATTGCTAGGCTTACTTGTTGCACACATAACACAACCCCTTATATATTTAGCTACAGTTTCTTGCATTTGAGGCCAATAACAATGATTCTGCAATACAGACAACGTTTTACTTACACCAAAATGTCCTGCAATCAATGAACTATGTGCTTCTCGAATCACATGCACTCTTTCTTTCTCTGGAATACAGAGTTTACCGAGATGATATAAGAGTTGATTATGCACATAATAGTTCTCTTCCTGTTTACCATGTATTAGTGATGCATATACTTTCTTAAAATCTTTATCTTCTGCATACTGTTCAATATAACTTTCATGTGTTAATGAACTGTTCTGAAGAATGCTTGAAGCATTTGTAGGTGGCCTTGATAACATGTCTGCTACTTTATTATGAATCCCCTTTTTGTACTTAATTACGATATGAAACTGTTGTAAGAACCCCATCCATCTTAAATGCCTACTTTGTTGTATTTTAGTTTGAGATTGTAAATATTGAAGTGGCTGGTGATCAGTATGTATGACTGTCTCTTTTCCCATGATATAATGTTTCCACTTCTTCACACTCTGTACTAAAGCATACAATTCTTTGTCATAGGTCGGATAGTTACTTACCGTAGTAGAGAATGTTTCTGAATGGTAACAGACCGACTTCCTTCCTTGCATCAAAACTGCTCCCATGGAAAACCTACTGGCATCGGTTTCGATCTCAAATGGCTGCTGCAAATTTGGCAATGTCAGAACTGGTGCTATGCTAATATTTTCCTTCAAAGTGTCGAAGGCTCTCTGATGCTTGCATCCCCAATGAAAAATTTCTTTAACACTTGTTAATGCATGCAAAGGCGCAGCAATGGAGGAAAACCTAGAGATGAATTTCCTCCAATACTGAACCGCACCCAGAAAACTTCTGATTTCAGTAACGGTGTTAGGCCATGGCCAGTTTACAATGACAGCAACCTTGGCTAGGTCCACTCGCAGGTGGCCTCCACCAATGATATGGCCTAGATACACTAAAGAAGTTTTAGCAAATTCACATTTAGACATTTTTACATAAAGCTTTTCCTTTCTCAGTACATCTAAAATTTTCTTCACATGTACAACATGCTCTTCCCAAGTTTTGCTAAACACAAGGATATCATCTAGATATACAATTACAAAATCATTAATGAATGAACGAAAGACATCATTCATGACCCGCATGAAAGTAGCCGGTGCGTTACAAAGCCCAAAAGGCATTACAAGCCATTCATACAAACCCTGTTTCATCTTAAAGGCTGTTTTCCAAGCATCATGCTCAGCAACACGGATTTGATGATACCCACTACGCAAATCCAATTTTGTAAATTAAGTTGCATGTTTCAACTGATCAAGCAAATCATCAATACGAGGAAGAGGAGCCCTGTAGTCGATACACATCCTCCACGACCCATCCTTCTTTGGAACCAAGACTATGGGAGAGCAATAAGGAGAAGTGCTGGGCCGGATGACCCCCTTCTCAATCAGCTCTTGAACCTACTTCTTGATTTCCTCGTTCTGCATTACAGACATCCGGTACATGGCTATGTTCAGGAGTGGCACATCCTGCTGCAAATGTATCTCATGCTGAATCTCTCTCTTCGGTGGTAACCCCTTCGGATCTTGAAACAAATCATGATACTCAGAAATGATTTCAATCATTCAGATTTATGCTTAGGGTCACATTCTTCAAAAGATTTAGAGACTTCATCATTTTTCATCTTAACCATCATCAACACAAAGTTCTTACTAGCATTTACTAATATCTTCATTTGTCCTGCAGAGACTATTGCTAGATTGGTTTTTATCTTATGTGCTCGTACAATATATTCCATACCTTCTTTAAAAAGATGGTACTTATTTTGCTCTCTATAAAAGAGTGCTTTCCGGTCATACAAATACGGACTCCCAAGTACAATTCCACAAATGTCAAGTGGTACTACATCCAATTCTACCTCATCCCTAAACTTTTCAGTAATTGCAAATTTTAATACACATTTCCTTGTGACTTGCAATCATGTATCATTAGTAACCCAACCTAGAGGATAGGGATTTTCATGAGGCACAGTAACTAAATGCAATTTCTTAACCACTTCTTCTGATATCATATTTACTTGTGAACCACTATCAAACAATGTATCAATCTTTGTGTGATTTGCAATGACACGAACATGAAACAATGCACTTCTATCTTTATCATTTTGCTTAGAAGTAGATGGCATACTTGTACTTGCACTAGAACTTGCTTGTGCATCAATGGGAAGTGAGATACTTTTATCCTTACCTTGGATTCTGATAGCTGTAACCTTTGTCTCATCACCTGAGTCGGATCCCAAGTCTTGAATAACTGCTGCAGTAGCTTTTGCTTTTCCTTTGTCTTTGTTTCCTCTGTACTTCTTTGGCCTTAACTCTGGATGAATTTTCCAACACTTGGAGACATCATGTCCCTTCTGACAATGCGAACACGTAGGCTTTTCACCCTCTTTATTAACAGTAGCCATCTTCTTTTTCCCCTTATCTTTACCTTTTGATTTGCTGTCAAATTTAAATGACTTCTTCACAAAAGTATCATTAGCATGCTTACCCTTGGCTTCTAAATGGGTAGCTTGAACACATACATCATCCAAATTACTGGGATTACACATCAACAAGGTATGTTTCAAATAGGAATGCATGCCACCAATGTACTTAAGAAGAGTTTCCTATGTATCTAATGAAACATTCAATGCAATAGCCCTCTTTATGAATTCATGAGTATAATCTTGAATGCTTTGTCCTTTAGCTTGTCTAAACATTTGCCAATTCATGGTTAATTGCTGCATATGACCTAAAGGATAAAATTGCTTTCTTAATACTTCGATGAATTCATTCCAAACTGAAATAATTTTACCATTCTTTCGAAGATCTTGCTGAATCTTGCTCTCCCACCAAGTAAGAGCCATTCCACTCATTCTCAAAGTGGCCAATTGGATTCTGGAAGGGTCATCATTAATGCCCTGCACCCTGCAATATACTTCAAGCTGCTTGATCCAATTGTCTAATTTTTCAGCATCTACATCTCCATTATAAATAGGTAATTTAAATTTTACATCCAATTTGAAATAAGGCATATTAGGACTTGCATTATGAGAAGTATGAGAAGAAGAAAAAGTCTGTTTAGTATTCAGGAGGATCACCATCACCTCCTACTCCTTTACCCTTTTCTTCCGACTTCACCTCTGCATCTCTGGATGAAGATCCTTCTTCTTTCTTCTTCCTTTCTGCTCGCTCATCGAGTAGAATTTCCATCATGGCTTTCATGCTCATAAAAGCCTCTAGAAACTCAGTTTTAGAAATGACAGGTTTTTCTCGTTCGGTATGTCCTTCTTCTTCCCCTCGTGGAGAAGACATGGTTCTTGAGAATGTTCTCCTGGAGCCAATCTCAAGATCTCCTTCAACTAATTCTCCTTCACCAAGCTTTAACCTGGATCTGGTAAGCATTCACAAACTTGCACAACAGTCAACCAACTCTGATACCAAATATGATCCGTAGGACCTCAACTCTAGTGCATTAAAAGTTTGTTGTAAAAGAATGCGTGCAACAGGTTAGTTAAAGGAACAACATTATCAAAAATTAAATGCTCAGAACAGGAATGAAAAGCAAGACTAATAAACAAATGCCAAGCAGAAAACACAGAACCCAAAGTCACAGACAAAAATTGATAACGGAGTTCACCCCCTCCACTGGGCTATGTCTCCGGGCCCCTCTCCAATGGGAACCGATCCAATTAATTTCTTAAAATGGTACAAATGGTCCTGGACAAATCACAGAAACTAGACATTAACAGTAAAGTCTTCAAGACCTCCTCTCTGAAAGTTACAAAACTGGACTTCAACAGACAAAAGAAGCCAAGTATAACTGAGAATGGTCGACTTCAAAAGCATGTGGGTAGTTTTTTAGCAAACTCTCCAAGCCTGCATTCTCAATGAACTATGTCCCCCCAATCGTCCCCAGCTTCCTCTATTTAAGCTTCATAAGTAACGGATTTGCCTTCTTTCACACAGCTGTTACCAAGGAGACAAAACATAAAAGAAATGCGACTGTTCACATTCCCTGCCAAATGCCCACTCGTTATCATAGCAGGCTGTTCATCTCCGACTGAACCAAAGAACCCATTACCAATGCCTGGGTTCCATTCCCTGAAACGTGGCATCAAAACTGTGTAAGAAAACCGTTTTGAAAATGTCCCCGCACAAACGCATTGCAGTGTTTGGGTCGGAAGTTTTATTATCTGGGCTTCCGCCGTTGCGGAAGAGTGATACGCAACGGGCTCCGGTGTTTCACTCCGCTGATCTCTGTCTCAATCGGCTGTCGGCTGGTTTTCGAGTCGGAAGTCTTGTTACTTTGGTTTCCACAGTTGCGGATGGCGCACCACTTCTTTTTCCAATTCCGTCGAGTTATTTCGCCGATCTTTTAAGTTTTGGGCTTCCACCGTTGCGGCTGCCGGAAGCATTGTTCTTCCGATCAAGCTTGTGGCCGTCGTTGCGGACTGCTTATCGCTCCAACTTTTCATCTATCCGAACATCTTTAAGCTTCCGCTGTTGTGGAAGGGAGAAGTCTTTTATCTATCCACCGTTGCGGCTCCCGAATCGCTCCGACTTTCGATCCGTCCGAACGTCCGCTAAGCTTCCGCCGTTGCGGAAGGGGAAAGGGTTCCGATCTGTGTATTTTTTTCCATCCGCTTGTTTTCACGCGCGGCTTCTAGGAACCATTGTACCATATTGGATCGTTAAGAAGGAATTATCTGCCGGATCAAACATGTTTGCTTGAATCCTCTCCCATTTTTCCCTCGAATTTGGGTATGTCTGAGGGAAGCTTAGTAGGGACAACCGACCAAGCTAGGTCATGAGCTACAGGATCATTCGTCAATCTCGACAAGTTAGGAAGATTTAGTGTTGTGAGGAAAGGGAGCCTAGGATGAGTAGGTCGATGGACCGCTCCCTGATAATTCTGATTCACATAGGTCTGATTACCATAACCACCACGGCCTTGGCCATAGTGCCCTCCTCCCGTTTGACCCGTATAGGGTGGCATGGAAGCACCATAGTGTGGTGTACTTTGACTATTCAAAGCTACAAAGCCATAATTTGGAGAGTAAGTGGGTTGTTGATACCTGCACCCATAAGGTGAAGAACCCTGCCCATACTGCATCCCATAATAAGGTCCATAAGTCATCGCATGAGATGTCCCATGAGACATTATGTAAGTAGGAATATATGCTCAAGAAGTAGGAATATACATTCCAGAAGTAGGAATATATGCTCCGGAAGTAGTAATATGACCTCCAGAAGTATGAACATGACCTCCCGAAATAACAGGCAGTACTTGAACCTGAGACACAACTTGTTGAGCAACCACAGTACGAACATGACTCGTAGCAACGTTCCGGCCCGAAGGACCACGTGAATGAGGTGGAGGGTGAACATTCGAAGAACTAGGGACCTGTGTAATTATGTACGTGTTATTCCCTATAGTCACTCGTCTCGGATCTGGTATCCTAATAGGATCACTAACCCTAGACCTAGGAGGAATATGTGATGTAGCTTCCACCACCGGGATGGAAGGTGTAATGTGACTTGTGCTCCCAAACCTCTCCGCACGGTAAGGAATGAGAGTGCCCCCAGGCATAGTGTTAGGCTCGAACTCAGATTCGACATGAAATGCCAAATCATGTGTGGGAAACCCAGACATACCATAACTACCATAACTAGTGCTCGTGGGTTCAAAATGAGTCTCATCATCCTTCGGCATTCCATACCGGCGATGCGTCAATGGGGGATCAACACTAGAGTAAGTAGGTCTATCATGAAAAGTACATATCTCAGAAATTATAGGACCTAACTTAGTCAAATCAGGTGAAGGATCATAGTTAGGATTAAACTCGCCATCTTCCACTTGAATGGTAGAAGGTGGTTCAGAATACCTTCTACATGGTCTACCATCGTGTGTGAATCAATGTGCGAATTAGTCCGCCTGGACTGTCTATTTCTCTCTCCCAAAGGAGGAGGAGATGTAGAAGGTGAAAGCCCCGCTAAACGACGAGAACAACGAGGAGCCGCACTCGAATCCACAATGACTCAAAAAATATAAAAGACTCTCTATCTACGTAAACACTAGGCAAGATAACGTGCACAGAGCAATCACCAATAAAATCTAAAGCCAAACACAAGCAATCAAGGGTAGGATAAGTGAGCTCTCGAATGAAGCAGTTATGTCTCGCTTAGGAGAGGCTTGAGACTCCCATACACAACAAGCGAAGGTACATAACCAATTATTGTGGCCTTCAGCTTCAACGTGTAAAGCGACTATGTTGTCCTACCCCAACCTGGCCGGGACACCCACAGAATAACCCTTGCAGAGTACCCCCTCGATATCCTAGGTAAGGCCACTAAGGTCAACTCAATATAATCAATGCTTAGGTAGACATTCGCAGGAGGGATTGACCATATGGGCAGGGTAGCAAAGCCTGAAACTCTCGAAAGAGCCCCTAGATACGAATACAATCCTGGAAATATCTCCAGTGCTACTCAGTTATGACTAGGGGTCATCCCAATCAATAACCGCTCACACTGCCTCGTGCTTAACTCCCTTTTGAGAGGAGGATCCTGAGAAACACTGGTTATACCAAGGAATTTCACACACTCACCTGGACAGACACATACATGTTGTTGTTTAGTGGTCTTGGAGAATTTACTCACAATGAAATATTCCAAGACCCTAAAACCTAATCTTATTGGTGAACCCTATCTAATAAAATAGTGTAGTTCATTTTAATTAAGCGTTGATTTTAATTGGCTTTATTACTCAAAAGAGGTATATAGACGTGCAACTAATGGCGTTATGACACAACATGAAGCAAAATGCATTGTGTACATGAAAAACAGGGTATGCTACTACGTGAAATGCACAATTTTCTTCGAATGATAGATGCAAACTTTCCTATATGAAATCCTGACTAATACTCCAAAGCAAATCTGGTGCAAGTACTATGCAAAATGCAAGATGCAATGCATAATGATAAGCAAATATTTTTGGATTTTTTGAAATAAAAATGAGATATTAAAGAAAAAGAATGATTCTACAACCCCCAGACTCTACAAGCATAATCAAGAAGCACTCAAGCAAAGTACTAAGGTAAAATAAATCTAATGCACTAATCCCAAAACAAAAAATCGAAAATGAAATAACAAGAACATTCTTCAAAAAAGAAATTTTACCCTAAAAAAAACGTCTCTGGTCAGAAATAGAGGTGTATACAGACTCTAGCACTATCAAAGGAGACTCAACAATCATCAAAATTCACCCAGCAACAATCCATCTTCCTCTAGAAGGAAAAACTAAGAGCATACCCGACTGTTCGCAGTAAACCCGCGTGTGTACGCGGAAATAGTAGTGAAACCCACGTATATACGCGACTGTGAGTTAAAAACTCACGTACAGGAAGAAAGGTGCATAAAAATAAAGGTAAACAGACAAGCTGAGACAAACTTCACACCAATTAGACACTACCAGGCAAACATGCCCCCAGACCCGACACTGAAACAAGAGAAAAAAGAGCAATTCAAAGTCATTGAATGCCGATGGAAAACCCCCAAAGGACAACTACTAGGAACTCCCTGGTGGAGTCACCAATTCTGTTACGAAGAGAAATTCCTATGGCTTGGGGTACCACAACAGACAGCTTGACTCCAGAAATCAATCCTTTGCAATATGCAATAGAAATCAAATATCTAACACTAAAGAATCAGACCTCGTCCCTTATTCCAGACAGTTGAAGTAGATCCCCGTTGAGCTTTCCAACTTTAGCTTGAATTGATTGATCACTCCCTCAACAACAAGTAAACATGACAAGCGTACTATATATATTGGTGTTGGATCTATTCTAGCATATATAATCAACAATGTATAAGCATTTGAAATCACCCATGGATAAAATATTCATTCAAACATACATTATTAGACACGAAAAGATATTTATATTAATATAAAATCATAGATTACAATGGATACAACCTCTGTCAGCACATCTGGGAATTGGAGAAACTGAATCTCCCAATTGGGCCTTCACCACCTCAATCCTCCATCTCTCGATAGCAATCTCACAAGCAAAAGGCAAGCTTGGGAAGAACACAAAAGTGCTCAAAGGGACAAAGGGATGCAGATTCAAGCACAAGTTCCAGCAACAATGGACTATAGTTTCTTTGCTCTCAGTTCTCTTATGCCTTCAATGTATCCAAAGAGTTCCTTATATATCTTTTGAAAGGGGTAATGAAAGGTCAAATTCGAGCGATCTCAAGGCATATGGAAGGCCAGGAGTCAAGTGAGTCGGATCCATGTCAAGGAAAACTCCAAAAGGATTTGTATTTTGCACACATCACGATGTACACGGTTTTAGGGGTCAAACCCGCGTATATACGCGATTAGAAGTTTAAAAGTCATGTATATTAATTTTCATATGTTTATAGGGATGGTCTAGGGAACATCAAAGGACAAAAAATGGTCCAAGGGCTGTAAGGAGTCTGCGGAGGGACAGGGGAAGGCCATACAAGTGTGATTAATCTGGAGTGGTAAAATCAACTATAACAGTAGGTTCTTAAGCTTATATTTCTCATTAGAAAGAATCGTGTTATTGTCAATTATATTTGATTCTTAAAGAATGAATTTGTTTTCTAGGTCAACGTTTATACAATTCTTCTTGGTTGTTGGGCAAATAACAATGCGAACAGACTTATCTTGAATAAGCCCATAATTTTTTAATATAGGGTGTGCATGTTTTTTAAAAGTTTGCGGGAATATTCCTTGTTTTTTGTCATGAGACTCCATTTTGTTATGCTTCTTATCCCAAGATATATCAAAGAAGGACATATTTATATTGTATAGTATACTATACTTTTCAATAATTAATTTCTTCCCCTAAAGACTTCTCGTAGATTGGGTGGTTGGGAGGAATGATTGTTACCTTTCCTACCTAAGTTCACATCCCACTTGCTTCTTAGTAGTAATTAGTATGCACTTTTAGATTTTTTTCCCCTTAAGTTTTGTAAAATGGTGTAGATTGGGTGGTTAGGAGGAATGATTGTTACCTTCCCCACCCAGGTTCAAATCTCGTTTTTTTGTTTGTTGTTGGAGAATAAACCCAAACCCACTTATTAAATACAAAATAATCCACTTTAAAAAATACAAATAATCCATGAGTTGATAAAATAGATATGATATGAATTACAATTGAGGGTCCATTGTTTATATTTTGGCGGCATACCTTTCCGTTAATAGTCATGTCTTTTTGGAAAGACATTATTAATTATTATTATTTATTATATATATATGTTATGTTTATTATTATTATTATTATTATTATTATTATTTTTTGTTATTATTTAAGTTTGTTACATCGACACAATAACATCATATAGTGAGGAAAAAATAAAAAAATTCCAAGAACCATGAGGAAGATACTTGACATCTTTAAGAACTTCGATAAATATGCTTGTATGCGAAAAATGAATCATGAGAATAGATTCCGATGAGTAAAGAACTGTATATAAAGACCTGGGTTATGCCATAGAAGAAGTGCGAGAAAAATGGAGCAAAGTAAGTTGAGAGGTTCCATGGTGATAGTGAAACTGTAGTAGAATGTGGACGTGTAAGAAGTGGAAGGAGAGTTTCGTCGAGAAAAAGAAGAAGAACTGTGATAAGAAGAGGAAGTTGCAGTACGACCAGAGGAGAAGACTACGAGTTGACGTTGCACTCTAACGGAGGTTCTTGCGACGAAGAAGAGGAATATCATCACATCCCTGAAAGGGAAGAAGAAGAAGAAGAGTCCCCATATACAAAATACAAATACATCACACCTACAACTCCGCGTACATGTTCAAAGGTAAGGTCCAGAAACTCATTTCCTAATAAGTTTGTCAATACAAGTAACACTAATTGTGGGAATAGTATACACGAGTGTCCTGTTAGCCAAACGTTTTATCCAACAATATCGAGGACCAATAAAATGGATGTGAATGATATTAAGCTGTTGATATTCAATGGAAATGGGTTAGAAGACCCAAAGAACCACTGGTTTCTATGTGAATCTGTACAGACCGTGCGACAAGTTCATGATGAAGCAATAAAGAAGGTGCAACTGATCAAAACCTGAGGGGTTGTGCGTTGGACTGGTATATGAAGTTTTATGCTATTCTGATAGGAGTCACACAGAAAAATTTCGACCAAATTTGAGCGAGACTAATAGATTAATTCAGAAATCCCGAATTGAAATATCAATGTATTACATAGATTAAAGAGATTAAGCAATTGTCTACGAAATATGTGTGGGACTTCAAGCAAATATTTAAGACATTAATGGATAAATTAAGCTTCCAAATGTTGGACGTACAAGACAAAGAGTGGTTCATTCATCATTTTTACCGCACATCCAGATTCCCTTAATTCATCAAAAGATTGCGTCGCAGGTAGAAGCACTGGAGTTGGCCATGAATCCTCACCTATAGGAGAAACTGGTGTAGGAATGATGCAAATTCAGTCGCAACTAGTTAACCTCACTCTACAAATCCAAGACATTAAAAAAGGGAAGGAAGTCCAACAAGAAATTAGGTGTACCCAATGCAGAATTAAAGAACACCATAAGGAGAATTTCTCGATGTTCATGAACTATGTCGTAGCAAGAGTGTCGAACCTGATAAATACACGAGGGATTCCTTTGTGTAGAATATGCCATACTAGATGCCATAAGTCGAAATAATTGTTGGCTCAAACCTCAACCAAGAAAACCCAGTTGACAAGGGTCCCACTTTGTCGACACTCAACTCACCGCGATCTCCCCGAGCATCCGCCCAGACAGGTTTTACCTTGTCCAGCAACACCCGTAGAGTGGATGAAGTCTCACCCGAGATGTTCAAGGGAGGGCTGACGGAACCAAGCTTTTTCAAAAAATAAGAGGACTATGGGAATCGACAATTCATTTGTCTATCTATCAGATCTAGTCATTTGCATCACCATTTAGATCACATCGTTAATTTATCACAGGAATAACCATGCTAATTGCGTAAACATATCTAAATAGGTAACATCATTCATAAGCATTAAACATCGCATCATATATGCATGTCGCATACATTCACCATAATATTGCATGAACAAAAAGATAGGAAAATACAAAAGTTCAGATCAACATCTTTCTCATCATATCATCTTCTGCGCAATCAACCACAGATTCAAATGGAGAACAATTCAATTAATCCTTGAACTCTCAATTCTTACCCATCACTTGATAATAATAACCAATAGATGTGTTCTCATTGAATGATAATTACATTCACAATTCTTCATCTATTTATATGCTTGCACCTTTACATTCATGGTCCACTTCTAACTAACTCCTAACTGATTTTACCAACTAATGACCAATATCCGCAAAATATGGTCCAAAAGTACAAAAAGTGACACAAAATATTCAAAATTAGCCTATCCTCTGTCTTGCATGCTATCTTCGTCTTTCATGGTGTCTTCCTAGTTGGCGCAGCATCCGCGATGCTGCACAACTTACCCCAAACCCCTTCCAGTAGGCCCCCAACATAGTCTTGTGGCTCACCCTTGAGCCATGTCAGGTCGACATGCTAGACTGGTTGATTTTGATCTTGAAGTCTTCATACTGCTGAGAAATTTCTGATACCTTCAGTTCGATTTTCTCAGTAAGGCCCTAATAGGAAAACAAATCCTGCTTTAACAGATGCTTCACTGTCTTAGCATTTACTACCTTCTCTCCATCCTGTACAACCTGCAGTGCAACGATTTCTTTAACCTATAGTTGGGCTCCAATTTCTTGGAACTCGTTGATCTGGTCACTGCATTTTCGCTGTCGCTCTTGCACTTTTCCAACTTGCTGTTGTAGCTCCTTCAGCTCTACGGACCACGTAATTGACACAAGTGGTGAATGATGGTACTCAATGTCGTCTTCAATGTCGCCAACTGGTTCTCAGCTTCTTGCAACTGGTTTGTAAGTTGCTCTAACTGTTCATCTTGAATGACACTACCCCAAAATTGTGTCATTGCTTCCGTGATCTTTTTATCCTCTTGCTCGATCTCTTCAAACTGTGCCGCTATCTCTTCGATGGAACTCTTCCATTCTGCAACCTGCTTTGGTGGTGTGTCTAGGTAAACCATAGCATTCAACAGGATATTGTCCAACTGGAGCTGTGCGATGACTTCTCCAAGTCACTTGGATTTGTTGACTGCATCCAACTCCGCTGTAATTTCATGTATATACTGGTAGGCATTCGTAATGGCCTCTTCTACCTTCCCTTGACTAGTGAAGAGCTGCGCCTTCTCAACAACGAGGCGGTTTCTTTCTTTCTTCAGCTCTGTTATCTCTTCCACAATATTTTCCTTGAGCTCCTATTGTGCTTTCTTTAGTGTCACAATTTCCTGCGCTTTGTCGACGTCAGTGTTTCCTTCTCACAGAGCAACTGCTCTATTGCTTTCCACAGGGTCTCCTCTTCTTTGTGTGACCGCAGATACTGGTCCCTGATTTCCTTCTGTCGATTGGCCAGCTGTTGGTTGGAGACCAGCTGTATGTGCTCTAAGGTCTGGGTGGACAACTTATTGATATCCACCGTGATGCTCTGCAGCTATTGTAGTGATGAGTTCACATCTTCTTGTCCAATGTCGACTGCAGTCGGGGGAACCTGAACGTTCTTGGCTTGTGACTCAGTTCTAATTGATGCATAATCCTGTATAGTTCTACTTTCTGGTCCCCTTCATGAAACAACATTATATATAGAATATAACTTGGTGTGTACCTCAGCGAAACCTTCCTGGGCGGACTTCCACATCTCTTTTGCTGTAACATCAGATGAGTCAATGATGGCCTTAATAAGCCACTATAATTGCTCATCCAGCGTGGATCTGGTACTATTGCTCACATCCTGTTCCATTCACTTCTTCATCCTTATCTTCTTAAGGATATGTTGTGCCTCAAGTTCCACATGGGTTTCTTTTGATGATTCACCATCGGAGTCATGGTGACTCTGCTGGTCAACTCCTAATACTGGATCATCGGGTGCATCTTCTGGTGGTCCTACTGATACTTCAATGGCGCTAACCGTCTCTCACCATGCTATAGTCCATTCATCTATCGCTGCCTCCGATTCCTCATCCATCACTTTATAAGACACTGATAACCACTTCCTATTTGGGTTGCGACAAGCTTGGACATGAATGGTGTGCGGTCCTATGGCAAACCGAGCGATCCTCCAATATTTAGCTGTGGCCTCATTGGTTAGTTAAGGAAATTTGATAGGTACCGCTTACAATGCTTCCCACTATATCCAAAAGTGGATCACATAATCCTCTTGCCGACTGGGCTCCTTTACCGACCACAAATTTTGATACCGTGTGCCTTTGCACACCTTGACAACTTCAACCTTCATCCTTTGGTAGTCCTTTGGCTCCATCCAAGACACTAATGCAATTAGTATCAATAACCAGCTGTACGTGAATGACCATTCTCCAGCCTAAACTACTACCATGTCCTCATTCAACTGGTTTAGCAAGAAAAGGGACCAGTTCATTTGCACCCCTTCTGCGCATCATTGGGTACATGCAATCACCCCTGAAGTGCACTGGACGGGGCGATTCTTTCGGACGATCTTACTGGCTAGGATTGGTGTAGCAATATGTACTGTCCTATCATTTATGATGTCAATGCGATACATCCTACCATCGCGCTGCAAGTCATACCTCTGCTTCAACTGTGCAACAAGCGTATTGTCATTATCCCTGCCCTTGAAATATTGCAACGGGTATGACACATCCTTTGGAAACCCTGTTATCTCTGAAATAAAATCGACCGTGATTGGGACTAGAGTGTCCAACCACAGTGTCCTTCCATGAAAATAAGCCAAAATTTGCTTGATGCAGGCATTTTCTTCATTCATCTATCCAAAATGTGGCATGCTGATTAGCCCCAGTAACCCCACTTTATCCAACCCCTGTGCGCATGGCTGTGGGATACCCACTATGGGCCCTCCTATGACCGAAGGTCAGGACTCATAGGGATCATTTGCTAAATCATGTAACATCAACATATCATGATCATTGTACTTCATCTTCATCAATGATGGTATAATATCGATGGTGCACATTATCCCTTGTGGCAGCGGTGGCATTTTCGGCTGATACTTCTGATTCTTGGTTAATCGCCGAGGCTGTGCACTAGGTTGGGTGGGGGCGATGTAACCCAAAATATCCTTTACATAGACTTGGGTGTGAACCACTAATTCTACAGCGCCAGAGCTAGATGGATCCATCTAGGTGGCTCCATCTTCCTGTGCCCTCACCGATGTCTATGTTTGCCTCTTCGTCAGTGCTGGGGAGCTGGGCTTTTGCCCCCATTGCTTCTTCGTCAGGATGGAGGATGATCCGACCTGCATACTGACAACTTCTACGATGATGGAAGCCAGTCTAATAGGCAAGTCCCTTTCACTAAAATTTTTTAGCGTGTTGTGGTTACTCTACATCCCGCAACAATTTCCCACAGTTGTGAGACACTGTCTCCTTCACTCTACAACTCGTACACTTCACTCGATGACACTGGAACTCAACGCTACTTCAACACTCTTTGCAACTCAACTTAGCACAATGGTGCTTTGGACCTGCGTCGAGCACCTTCTCATAGCATCCAGTCGATCCATTATTCATCATTACAAAATCAACTGTGGTCATCATGACTAAATCCTGCCTTAAATTCCCGAAATCACCATCGATTCTGTCAACCCAACAGTCTGATCCGCCATCAATATGCATCGCTTCAGCAAGCACCGCTAGTTAACTGTCTTAACTGTGCTTCATTTATTGCTGATTTGACTATGTCGCGACCCTACAACTGTCACGACAGAGCTTCCTAACTGCTCTACTGACTCCCCTACTTGCGCATCCACTTCCTCTTGATGTGTCCTTTCTGTGGCTATCTATTCCTCTGCTTTTTTTCCCCATTGCGCACTGTCTTAAGCACTATGTGATTCTGTCCCTATCCTGTTGGGCTTCAGCCGGCTACCATTCACTAATTTTGGCAGCATCGCTCCATCTTATTGTTGTAATTGAATGACCCCCCTAGAAGTAATTGAATTAATAAGATATGGATCGAGCTAATGCATCTGTAACTTACTTGGATGCTTCAGGAACTTGCCATCAAAGAGAAACACCAAATCTCATTTCTGAAATTGTTTGTTTTTTATATGGCGATCATGCCAAGCCTTCTTTCGATCCTTCTCAATGCGCCGATGGAACCTTGCAATAAAATAGTCTTCTTCAAGCTGTATTAACTGCGTCACGCGCTCTTCTAATGCTGCGTCATCATCCATGCTTGTCGCGGAAGCAATGCGTAGGCTGGGAAAAATATATTCCATAGGAATGACTGCTTCTTTCCCATATACAAATTTGAACAGTGTTTTCCCTATCAATCTCTTGCAAGTGGTGCGATATGCCCACAACACTGCTGGAATATACAAATCCCAGTCATCATGGTTAGCGTTACATACGTTTGTAAGTGCCTACTCCAAGATCTTGTTGAACACTTCTATAGTCTCGTTCTCCTGCAGATGATATGGTGTAATTTTCTTATGCTATATCTGCAACTCCTCTGTATAGGCTCTTACTGTGCGATTGATAAAATGGCTGTTGTGGTCGCTCATAAATATCCTTGGGCATCCAAACCACGTCACGATGTTGTCAAACAAAATTTTGCTGTTGTCGCAACAGTGCAATCCATGACTGGTGCAACCTCTGCCTAGTGCGACCCCCATAGTGTCCCTTAGCGACTCTCGCATGTGCTTCTGCTAATATTTCGCCTTGCTCGTGGGGTAGGACCCATCGCCATAAAATTTCATGTGGTCCCAACTTATACAAATGTCTAAAAATCAACTGGTAATCAGAAGCTTTAACCACCAACTACTTCTTTTGGCTTGTGGAAATTTCTTCTGGTGTGACCCCTGTCACCAAAAACTGGATTATTGGAGCAAAATGGTCATCTTCCATGTCAAATATGAATAACTGCACATTAGGCAACCCATCTTCAATATTAGTAGGCTCCTCACCTGTCTCAATTCTGGACAAGTGATCAGGGCCAACATTCAAGCGACCTGACTTCACAATTATTTCAAAATCAAACTCCTGAAATAGAAGTAGCCATCGGCATATATTCCCCCTGAACACAGGCTTATTGACCAAATACTTCAACGCATAATGGTCAGTAAACATCTTGAAGTGACCGCCTAAAAGGTAATGCCTGAATTTCTGTAGCACATAGAACATTGCCATACCTTCTTTCTCTTTGGTCGTGTAGTTATTCTTAGTAAAGGACAACTTTCGACTAGCGAAAGTGATCGGGTGATCCATGTCTCCTTCAATTGGTTGTGTGAGCACTACTCCTAGTGCAACAGAAGACGCATCAACATGCATGTGGAACCCTTTATTCCAATTTGGGAATACAAGTATTGGTACCGAAGCTATCTTGGCCTTCAACGTGTCGAAGCTACCTTGACACTCTAGACTCCATAAAAATACATCATCTTTCTTTAGTAGTTTCTCCATAGGGGCAGTAATCGCAACATATCTTCTAATGAATTTGCGATAGTACCTAGTGTGCCCTAGTGTTTCCTGAAG
Organism: Pseudotsuga menziesii; assembly: GCA_001517045.1. NCBI lineage: Eukaryota > Viridiplantae > Streptophyta > Pinopsida > Pinales > Pinaceae > Pseudotsuga > Pseudotsuga menziesii. Next base: position 348,640 of record LPNX011087184.1, on the reverse strand, counting down.
CATCTTCACATTTTTCAGTGGTGGAAAGCTCAAAATGAGCACTATCTTCATAGGATCAACCAATAATCCTTGCTTGCACACAATGTGACCCAACAGTATCCCAAATAGTGTGCGAAAAATGCACTTCTTGGAGTTCGGCGCAATCTGATGTTGTCGACACCTTTCCAGCATCAGTCGAAAGTTTGCCAAATGATCCTTGTTTAGACCATACACTGTCCAATAATCCATATATACTTGTAGTAACTTCTAAATGAAATCTTTAAATTTCACGACAACAACTCGGGAAAATATTGCAGGCGCATTCTGCAGCCCAAAAGGCATCACGGTGTATTGGAAGCAGCCCCACTCGGTGACAAATGTAATTTTGTGTCGATCTTCCTTAGCGATTCTGATCTGGTGATAATCGAAAAATCCATCGGTAAAAGAGTACATCTCCTGAACGTCTACTCCTTCAATTACTTCATCTGTGAATGGTGTTGGAAATAGGTCATGCATTCATGCATCATCCAGTTTTCTTAAGTTGACACAGATTTGAACTTCACCTGTTTTCTTGTCTTGGACCACCATAGGATAGATTGATTCCAATTCTTCCACTGGCTCAATGATTCCAACATCCAAGATCCGGTCAAGTTCAACCTTGAATCTTTCTTTGTATTGTGGATTCAGGGGATACGACCTCTGTATTACTGGTTTTGCATATGGCTTTAACAGAATCTTCATCTCTCCTAGATCACCCAGTATCCCCTTCATTTCTAAGAACTTTGTTGGAAAGAGATCTTGAAATTCATGCAACAGATCTGTGATCTTTTCCATGGTCTCCTTGTCCCAGTAGTCCCCAACACTTGCAAATTTCAGATTCTCTTTCGTTCCAACATTAACTTTTCTAATCTTCAGCGGCTGATTCATTGGATTAGTCGGGATATCTGGTGCTATGACATCCCTAATCCCTTCTGTCTTTGGAATATTGATATTCCATAGCTCATCATCATCTTCAAGTTCGCCAGATATGTTATAGCATTCCATCATCGACTACACGTGGCAATGCATATGTGGATCCACGGGATATGCAACTGGCACAACTTTTAATGCCACGTCCCAAATGATCTGAAGTGCATTGTTGACATCGAGATTAGCATCTATGAAACTAAAGGTATGCACAAAGCAAAATTTCAGCTCTTCCCAAGTGGTTATTTCTCTGCACAACTCCGCTGATACATACTAGGATCTTGGCATTTCATCCAAGGTGTGAATAAAGGCATGGACCCATTCATCCTTTGGTCACGATGCCCACAATGTTTGGCATTCCATTAAATGGCCACTAGGGTTATTTCATCCATCATACTTCCCAACGCGATATACTTCTGTGTGTCAAAGTGAACTGTCATCAACCATCAACACTGCACCCATTCAATAATTGTCTTTTTATGAGCCGCCCACCAGTTTGCTGGAGTAGCCTTCAGTGCTTCCTCCATCACCAATAATCGTTGAGGTTCCGAGACCTTTTCTTCAAATTCCATTAAGAACGCTGAAATCTCAGGTAGCCCTTCATAAACTGGTAACTCTACAATCTCAGTCGTGACATGACACAACAACTATTTGATCAGACCACATTTCATGAATGACACCTCATGCATGCGGTTTTTCCAGTTTTCTAGTGCATACTAAGAATCGGAAGACGCAGATCTAGCGCTGCGCCAATCGAGTTCTCCATCAACAATTGGGTGGATATAATCTTTAGAGATGTTGTTAGCATGATCCCATCCCCTGAAAACTTCATCCTTTACTAGTTCAATGTATCGCCGTCCTTCGTTGGGATCCATAGGCGCGATGACTCTAATTTCTTGGTTCTCAAAATTCATCATCTGCTTCTTGAAGTTAATGACTGCCATACTATCGTTGGCCCATCCAATCCCTAGTAGTGAGGGATAAGATCCTTAAACATTAACAACTTCAATCACATCAAAGTCGGCATAAGTTTTCATACCTTTAACGTCCACGACCAAGTTCGACACATGTCTGATTGGTTGCACTTTAGCTTGATTAGCCAATCGCAATTGCATAGGGGACCAACCCAATGTCAGCCTCCCCATATTCTGCCAGGTCTACTTTTTTAGGATATTCACATTAGATCCTATATCAAGGATGATTGAATCGACTTCATAGTCCCCAATATGAATGTTCATGTGCATCTCCTTTCCTGTCTTTTTCTTGTGTAAAGAGTTCACCGTGGAATCCTTCCGTTCTGTACCTGGGCGATGCAACAAATTTTCAATCTCAGCTAGAGCATCGAGATCTCTTACCAGTGATAGTAAAATCTCAAAGAAGTGCTGCAAAGTACCATGCTGCCGTGATGGTCCTGCCTCCAGCGAAGAATAAAAAATAGAAGGCATTTCATAGATAGGTGACTTACCAAGATTTCTTTCGATCGCATCTCGGGATCCAAAAAATGTCTCCTTTTCTATTGTGATATCAAATGGTGCCTTCTTATATCTGGCCAATCGAATATGTGGGCTGGTCGCATCCTCTCCTATTGTAGCTCCTGCAAGAGTGACAATGACAACGTCAACATCCTCTGTTCTGGGCTCTGCTGAGATTGTCGCAACCGTCGCCCCTTGATTTTGGTTCATCGGCGGATTCTGATTTAGCGATGGATTCTTGTTTAATGGAGGGTTCATAGGTTGATTCATAGTTTGATTCTGAACTGGAACTTGATTCCGGGCCTAATTCTGCAACTAGTTCTGGTTTTGTAGCGGATTTTGGTTCTGCAATTGATTCTAGTTCTATAGCCGAGGAACATTCCTGGCCTGCTATCTTGCGATTAGATGTGGGCAGTTTTTGACAGTATGATTGATCACCATGCAGTATGTATAGGAGCACTGCAAGTGTGGGAAGTCCCTCTAGTAATGTCCAAATACCCCACAATTGTAACACTGGACAGATCTGCGACCTCGTCCTCCTCCTCTTCCTTAGAATCCTCTGCGAAAACCTCCTTGTTGTTGATACTATGACTGAGCCATCTATTGCAATGGGGAATTTGGCTACTGCTGAACATAGTGCATGGCTTGAACATATTACAGCTATGGCTGAGGAATCGCCATTTTACTGTATTGCAGTTGCGGTGCAAACTGTGGCTGTGGCGCAAATTGTGGTTGCGGTTGTGATGGTATAAATTGCATCTGCGACAGTGGTGTATACTACAGTTGTGGTCGAGATTTTACCACTTGAGGCTACGACTGGGGTTGTTGTATTGTGCGATGATATTCACCCCTCACAGAGTATGAAATATATGTTCTTTCTTGAAGCAGATCGTATGCACGATAGTCTTTATCTTCATGCCCCACCGGTCTACAAAATGAACAATATAGGTTGGCTAGTTTTGACACTATCTTCTGCATGTAGCTACTTTCTTTGTGTCGGTGTCCATATACTTGAAATATGTGACACCATTGTACGCTGCTGCAACTCAGTGGGTTCGGTTCCCCATATAGTAGATAATTCTGGAAGTTAGTGCAAGTATCTTTAGTGTGTCCATCTACGTGAAAACGAGTGCACCAAAGATCTTTGTGATTCTCTTTCCCTTTCTTGATGTCTTGCAATTGCAGCATCAAGTTTTCCAGCTGTGCGTGAATTTGGTTCATACCAGCTGAGTTCTCCCCCACAGGTGAAGCTTCTAACTTAATTTCGATCTCCAGAGCCTTGCTCTGTGTTGAGATCTTCTACTGCATCAATGGTTGTTGAATATGAGGTACCAAAGCTGTGATAAACCATTCTTTATGCTAAACATGGCTCATATCAAAGCTGACTCTCGCCATCAATGTCTTAAATCTTTGATCGAAGTCCCAAACAGTCTCATTAGGAAACTGCTTAATCTCTTTTAACTCAGTAGTGTATTGCGCTTAGATTTAGGTTTCCAAAATTCTTCGATCGGTGCCCTCCGAACTTCATCCAATGTTTTTGCAGGGGTCCTCGTAGGAACCTGAATAAATTTCATGTATCAATCTAGCGCACGACCTTGCAGAGTAGTCGCTAGTTGGCCCTTCTTGACATCATCATCTGTGGCTTGTCTAACAGTCCATATTGCCTCATAGAGAAACCAATACTGCTTGGGATCGTCAGTCCTATTCCCATGGACCAAAGGTAACTTTGTGTCATCACCCACCATCCTAGGCCTTCTTCCTGCAGATGCTCACCTAGTACTAGAATGTTGTTGACACGTCGGGCAAGTTCACAGGGAATTTGTGTTTCTCCCTGAGTTTGAAGTAGTGCATAGAGGCGTGGGTACGTTGCTTCTAGGGTTTGATCTTACTATTGTCCTGGGCATAGTCTGGGTCTAGTCGTCATCTTCTTCATTGTAGGGTCACTTTGTCCCATGGGGTTGTCCTTCGTGGTTTTGCATTTCGATCATAGTAGGACCTTCCCCTATCCTTTGCCTCTTCTCTTGTCAAAACCTTGCTCGTCCCCTCATACAACCACTTTCTTCCTCGACTTCCCTCATAGTCTCATTGAAACTTGCACCCATCTACCCTTTATCTTCCCATTCGTATCCCCCCTTTAGTCGCGGTATCCACTGCCTTCGCACACCAGAGTTCTACTACTCTAGGTGCATCTTCAGTATACCTTTTTCCCAGACAAGCATTTTAATTGACAACTGTAGAGACAATAAGAACCTACCTCTGTGTCCTTTGAAAAATTCCCTTTCTTCTTCACTATAGGACTTGGTAGTGTCAACTGCAAATTTAGTGATATATCCCTCTAGGATACTATCTAGCCAGACCTCAATAGCTCGCGACGCTCTGTTGTCAGTTTCTTATAGCTCTTGGATCAATTCAGGGGTCCAGGATGTTGGTTCTCCTCCTTGAAAATTTGTCTTCTTTTATGTGAACTGCGCCAACCACTCGTACATGGAGAACTCCAAAAAAGTACTCTCGAGTATTGTCGTGTATGTAATTTTCCAACCACTTGTCTGTCGTCAGTCCATGATTCTGATTTTATGCTTTAGAAAATGCTCATAGCTTCTGATCAAACCAATCTTGAATTTCTGGTCGTGTCAGATGCCACATCCAATCTTGAATTTTTGATCGTGTCAGATGCCACATACCCTCCTCTCAGTCGCAACAAGGTCCCGACAATAGAACCATTTGTTGGCTCAAACCTCAATCAACAAAACCCAGCCGACATGGGTCCCACTCTGTCGACACTCAACTTGCCGCGATCTTCCTAAGCATTGACCAAGACAGGTTTTACCCTTTCCAACAACACCCACAGAGCAGATGAATTCTCACCCGATATGTTCAAGGGAGGGCTGACAGAACCAAGTTTCCGCAGAAAATAAGAGGACCATCGGCATCAACAATTCATTTGTCTATCTATCATATCTAGTCATTCACATCATCATTTAGATTGCATCATTCATTTATCACAGGAATAACCACGCTAATTGCGCAAACATATCTAAATAGGTAACATCATTCACAAGCATTAAACATCAAATCATAGATCCATGTCGCATACATTCACCATAAGATTGTAGGAACAAAAGATAGGAAAAGACAAAAGTTCAGATCAACATCTTTCTCATCATATCATCTTCTGCGCAATCAACCATAGATTCAAACGGACAATATTTCAATTGAGCCTTGAACTCTCAATTCTTACCCATCACTTGATAATCATAACCAATAGATGCGCTCTCATTGATAGATAATTACATTCACAATTCTTCATATATTTATAGGCACGCGCCTTTACATTCATGGTCCACTTCTAACTAACTCCTAACCGATTCTACCAACTAATGACCAATATCCGCAAAATATGGTCCAAAAGTAGAAAAAGTGACACAAAATATTCAAAATTGGTCTATCCTCCATCTTGTGCTGTGTCTTCCTAGTTGGAAAAACATCTGCGATGTTGCGCAACTTACCCCAAACCCCTACCAACAAGAATGCTTGTGCTTACAGAAGATTGTAAGTGCACCAACTAGTTTATATTGTAAATTTTGTAAATTAATATGCCATGATGAGAAGGATTGCAGAGCATTCCAAATACCACAGGAGAAAAAATTTGACACTTATTTAATGAAAAATGAAGAGAATATGCAAGCTGAGTGGCCTGAAAATCAATATCCACAAGCTCAGTATCCTCAGCCCCAGTATCCATAGAATGAATACCCGTAAAAACTATACGCTCAACCCATGGGGGGTGGAAACTGTTGAGGTCGAGGAGAAGGAGGATGATTTGGTCATGTAAGAGGCCAAATAATATGTTATAATTGTGGACAACCAGGACATTTTTCTAGGGACTGTGCGAACCCTGCAAAGACATGTTCGTATTGAAAATCCTTTGATCATACTATTGAACAATGTCCGCAGTTGATTGCGAAGTGGTAGGCTAGAAATTTGGGAAATCCAAACCCTTTGAAAAATCCCAATCTGAATCCCAACTAGAATATCTAGATGATTTCTATTGAGCTAAGGGAACCCAATATTTTTGTCGTGACAAGGGGAGGTGCTGCGACTGGAGAAGACCATGATACACAACATGACCAACAATAGGTGCGACCATAAACACAAAAGATGTTAGATTTTTAACATTAAGTTAGCATAACATTAGGATATTTAACTGAGAGAACAACAAGAACAACAATCAAACACAAGAGACAATGAACACAGTGTTTTTCCTCGGGGAAACCATAAATGGAGAAAACCCCGCAAATTCCTCAGAGATAGAATCAACACCAAAAATAAAACCCCAAAACAATAAGATGATCTCGCAACAGCAGTAACCTCTTTCTTCCTTGCCCTAATGTCTTTCTCTTCCTCAGCTATGCGCTACAACTGAGTGTGAGTGAGTGTGTGATAAATAGAGAGGCTAGCTCTCTATTTATATTAATTCTTGACTTGACTAAACCCAACTAGGGCTGACTTCACTAGGTGAGTCTAATAACCCTAGTGCCCCGAAACTGCGGGGACTTTAACCCTTAGACAATAGGAGGGTTACCCACCTTGAATTGAAATGATTTGTTTACATTATAGAAACTCCCGATAGGAACATTAGGGCATGACATGACTCAAGTACATTATAATACATCCCAAAATAAACACCGGGTTACAATACATAAGAAATACAAGTGAATACATTCCGAAGTTACAGTTACATCAACACTCCCTCTTAACTAGGAAGGTATTCTCTCGACACAATTTAACAGCACAAGTCTTCTTCTTTGTATCATCTGGATCATCGTCAAGCTCTCGTCAACTTCATCTTCAAGTCACCTTCATCTTCAAGTCCTCTTCATCTTCAAGTCATCTTTCATCATCAGATTTGGATCATCACTGGATCTGGATCATCATCACTGGATCTAGATCATCACTGCATTTGGATCATCACTGGACATCATCACTGGATCTGGATCATCACTGGATCTGGATCATCATTGGACATCATCACTGGATATGGGTCATCACTCAATCTGGATGATCACTGCTCGATCATCATCAATGGATCTAGATCATCACTTGATATGGATCATCACTGGATTTGGATCATCACTGGATCTGGATCATCACTACTAGATCATCATCATTGAAATCATCATGGGTGCTATCTCATGATTCTTCTCATCATAGTAATTTCTACAAAGCCAACACTTTTTCATGCTGGGTGTAGGCCTAGCCTCCATATAGGTCTTTCTTAGTGCTTATATCCGACCCTAATTCAGAATGGCCTATCCAACACTTACATCTGACCTTGACTCATAAAAAAGGCACACCCAGCACTCACATCTGACCATGAGAGGAACTTAATTCCCTCACCATGTAAGAATGGCCTAGCCCTTACATTTGACCATGGAAGGAACCTCATCCTCTCCCATGTCAGAATGGCCCAGCCCTTACATCTTACCATGAGAGGAACTTAATCCCCTCACCATGTCAGAATGGCCCAGCCATTACATCTGACCATGGAAGGAACCTCATCCTCTCCCATGTCAGAATGGCCCAGTCCTTACATCTGATCTACTCGTCAAAATCGCCCAGCACTTATATTTGACCTACGCATCAGAATGGCCCAACACTTATATCTGACCAACTCGTCAGAATGGCCCAACACTTATATCTGACCAACTCGTCAGAATGGCCCAACAATTATATCTGACCTACTCGTCAGAATGGACCAACACTTATATCTAACCTACTCGTCAGAATGGCCTTGCACTCACATCTAATCATGTGAGAACACATCCCACAGTCATATCAAAATGGCCCCCAGTCTCAGGCTGAGCTTTCCTGGTAACTGACCAGGTGCCTCTATTCTCCCAGAGAATGGCATCAACCCTTATATCTGATCAAGTGGGAACCAATCCCTCAATCACATCAGAATGGATCAGCACTCATATCTGACATGGAAGGAACTGATCCTCTCACCATGACAGAATGGCTCAGCCCTTACATATGACCATGGAAGGAACCAATCCTCTCACCATGCAAGAATGGCTCATGGACTCATCACTCCCCCTTGGAAGGAACCTCGATCTGGAGAACACCAAGCTTCTCCCTGAAGTACTTAAACTTCACTTCGGCTAATGTCTTTGTCAACACATCAGCTATCTGTTCGTCCGTTGCAACATACTAGAGCTTCACTGCTCCCATCTGTGCCATATCCCTGATATAGTGATACTTGATCTTGATATGCTTTGACTTGTCATGGAACACCGGGTTCTCCGACAACTTCACACAACTCTGGTTGTCGCAATATATACAAGTAGCATCCAACTGGAGATTAAATAAATCAGACAGTAGCTTCCTTAGCCATACTGCCTCACAACTAGCTGAACAAGCTGTGACATACTCTGCTTCAGCTGTACTCAGTGCCACACAGGATTGCTTCTTGCTAAACCAAGAGATCACACATGATCCCATACTGAAGCAACACCCTGAAGTGCTCTTCCTATCGATGGCACTTCCTACCCAATCTGAATCAACATAACCCTCTAGGTTAATCTTCTGACTCGCCTTATAGTTGATCCCGTAATGTACCCCTCAGGTACCTCAGAATATGCTTAGCAGCAATCAAGTGAACATGTCTCGAATCTGTCAGGAATTGGCTCAAGGTGTTCACAACAAAGCAAATATCTGGTCTCGTGTTTTTCAAGTACATGAAGGATCCAATCATCTGACGATACATCGTAGCTTCAACCGCTTCTGATGAAGCATCACTCAATAGGTTCAGGTTCGATGCCATAGGTGTGGTCATGGCCTTGCAGTCCATCATCCCGAACCTCTTAAGGATCTCTACCATATATTTCCCTTGTCCCAGGGAAATTCCATCTACATTCTGCCACACCTCCATGCCTAGAAAATAGTGCATCATTCCCAAGTCCTTCATTTCAAACTCGGCAGCAAGATTTCTCTTCATATCAGCAATCAACCCATCCATACCTGTTACAAACAGATAATCTACATACAATAGGAGCATCACTGGGTTGCCATCTTCAACCTTGTAGTAAAGGTTGGAGTCTGCTTTACTTCTGGTAAAGTTCAAACTAGATAGAAAGCTGTCAATTCTATCATACCATGTCCTGGGTGCCTGTTTCAAACTGTATAGGGCTTTCTTCAATCTACATACATGAGACTCCGTGTCATGTGTCTCAAAACCGAGTGGCTGTTCCACATACACTTCCTCTTCTACTACACCATTCAAGAAAGTAGTCTTGACATCCATTTGGTGTATCTTCCATTTCATCACTGCAACCAGAGCAAGTACTGATCTGATAGAAGTGTATCTAACTACAGGTGCAAAAGTTTCTTCATAATCTATTCCTTCTTTCTAGGAGAAACCATGAGCAACAAATCCTGCTTTATATTTTTCTATGCTACCATCTGTAGAATGCTCGATGTTGTAGATCCATTTGGAAGTTACAATTGACTTCCCTTCTGGTCTAGGTACAACATCCCAAACATTATTTTTCATGATCGATTGGTACTCTTCTATCATAGCATCCTTCCATTCTTTCCATTCTATCGCTTCTTCATAATTTGAAGGTTCTTCATCGATGAAATCACATAATAATGCTACATATCCGGAGCAGGATCTGGTCCTCTTTATTTCTCTATGATTTTCTTCTGGAGCCCCATATCTTTCCACACCTTGGATATATTCTCATACCCAAGAAGGTTTCCTCTTGTGAGGATTATTCTCATGAGGTGGTTCTACAGGTCTTTGTGGTTCTTCAAATTATCGATCTTCTTCTTGAGTTTCTTCATTCATGGTTGTATCATGAATTCTGGGTGCTTCTGCTTCTTCAGGTTCTTCAGCAGGTTTCTTTCTGGATTTTTTGTAAGCTGTGTCTTCATCAAATGTCACATCCCTGCTGATGTCAATATTCTTGAATCCAGGGAAGTATATTCTGTAAGCCTTCGAGCTTTCAGAGTATCCCACAAATATACCCTTATTTCCTGAAGGATCTAGTTTTGTTCTCTTCTCTTTTGGAATGTGTATGTACACAGGACAACCGAATATTCTGAGATGTCTGACTTTGGTTTCTTGCTGGAGAAGACTTCTTCAAGAGTCTTGTTCTCGAGTACTCTGTGTGGAGTACGGTTCTGTACATACACCAATGTTCTGGTAGCCTCTGCCCATAGATGCATGGGAAGATCTTGGTCATGAAGCATAGCTCTTGCAGCTTCCATGATATTTCTATTCTTCCTTTCTGCAATCCCATTTTGTTGTGGATTGTATGGAGTGGACAACTCCCTCTTAATCCCTGAGTCTTTGCATAACTCTTTGAATTCATGTGATGTGAATTCTCCACCATTATCTGATCAAAAGGTCTTGATATTTTTTTTGTGTGGTTCTCGAACAAGGCTTTGAATTCCTTGAACTTGCTGAATACTTCATATTTGTTCTTCATGAAGTAAATCCATGTCTTCCTAGAAAAGTCATCAATAAAGGAAACATAGTATACATACCCGCTTAATGAACTTGATGAAATTGGTCCACAGACATCGGAGTGGATGATTTCCAAGATTCCTTTTGCTTTGCTTTCGCTAATTGGAAATGTCTTCTTCATGTTGTTTCCTTTTGCACATTCTTTGCAGACCCCATCATGTTTTGCTTGAATTTCTGGAAGACCTTCAACAGCTTTGCATGCAAGTGGTAGTGCTTTGTAATGCACATGTGCAAGCCTTCTGTGCCAAAGCTCATTTGGCTCTACTATGTCATGGACCAAGGCTTGTTCTGGATGGCCCTTCAATTTATACAATCCTCCTTCTAGTTCTCCAATCACTACTGCATCATCAATAGTCTTTCCTTTTGGCCACATGATGACTTGACCATCTATAAATGCAACCCTCATTCCTTTTGCATCTAATGCAGATATGGAGAGAAGTTTCTTCTTTAATCCTAGTACAAACAATACTTCCTTCATTGTTATAGACTTTCCAGAGTCTAGCTTATAGGAGGATTCCCCACTACCTTTTATTGGATATTGGTAGTCATCTCCGAGCTTGACCTTGTGAGGTGATTCATGTTCTGATATTCTCACAAAGGATTCCTTGAATCCTTTCATATGCTTGGAAGCCCCACTGTCTATAAGCCAATCAATGCTTCCATGTGTGATATTTCCCGCAAAAGCGGAAGTCAAAACATATTCTTCATCACTTGAAGAATCTTCACTTTCATATTTGGTATTCTTTGTGGAAGGTTCATCATCCTCTGTAGCATGAGCATGATGTATTCTCTTGTTGTTTTTCTTCTTGTGAAGGTTTCTTTCGCTTTTAGAAAAATCTCTTGCAAAGTGTCCTATTTCATCTCAATTATAACAGCTGAGTTGAGATTTCTTATGGGAAGAGTGCTTACCTTTAGAATGATGATGATGATGGTCCCTTCTGGGTTTCTTGGATTGAACTGTGAGAGCTTGATCTTCACTTCTCATCTTCTCTTCTTGAGCTACTCTCCTAGCTTCTTCTTGTGAACATTCTTCCCAAAGTTTGCTGAACTTGACTAACTTCTTTCTGGCACAGATCCCTTGAATGAAAGAGTCTCATGTCCTAGGGAGACCATTCAAGGTGCTCATTACAATCTCTGCATTTTCCACTTCTTCATCTACTGCTTCCAGTTGTTCATTGATCTGAGAAACTCTAGTGAAGTAAGACTGGATGGTCTCTGCATTATGAATCTTCACATTCTTCAGTTGGTTTCTCAGAGTCATCTTCCAGTTTATGTTCTTCCCTTCAAACAATTTGGTTAGGGCATCAAACATAGCTTTAGGTGTCTTTAGGGAGGACACTTGTGGTATGAGGTGATCCTTGATTGAATCAACAATAATCCTCTTTTCCATAACCAACTTCTTCTTATGTAAGGCCTTAGCCTCATCTCCCTTTGGAACTGGAACCTCCTCACTGATATAGGAGTCCAACTCATTTTCTTCCAAGACTAGGGAGATCCTATACTTCCAGGCTCGAAATTTATAAGCTCCCTTAAGCTTTTCATCAAGCTTGGTATGATGAGACATCTTAACTGAGAACCTCAAATGGAAATACAAAATATTTAGATCTTACCAGGTCAAGATGTCGGATCTGGATTTGGAGCTGAAATTCTACAGTGTTGGTTCAGGAGCAGATTAGGGTTTTGCTTTTACGGATTTCTGTATAACCAAATTCTTTGATCTTGAACCCTAACTTCTATTTTGAGGAGGAGATCAATCCAGGCCTGGGCTCACTGAAAAATTCCACTTCTGTGAAAAGCCCTAATTTTCGGCAGTAGTGTCGCATCCAAAACTGAAAAACCTCAGAATTGGATTATGCTTCGACATAAATATGTGCCATAGGGAGGAGAGTTATTCCAACTTTATTTTATTGAAAATATATGGAGAGAGATCCACAAAGTAGGAAGCCCTAATTCTCGTAGCTGCACAGTGTCTTCTTCTTAGGTTAGCTCTGATACCATGTTAGATTTTTAAGATTAAGCTAGCATAACATTAAGATATTTAACTAAGAGAAAAACAAGCACAACAATAAAACACACGAGACAATGAACATAGTGTTTTTCCTCGGGGAAACCATAAATGGAGAAAACCCCACAACTTCCTCAGATATAGAACCAGCACCAAAAGTAAAACCCCAAAATAGTAAGATGATCTCCCGACAACATTAACCTCTTTCTTCCTTTCCCCAGTGTCTTTCTCCACCTCAGCTATGTGCTACAAATGAGTGTGAGATAAATAGAGAGGCTATCTATCTATTTATATTAATTCTCGACTTGACTAAACCCAACTAGGGCCGACTTCACTAGGTGAGTCTAATAACCCTAGTGCCCCGAAATTGCGGGGACTTTAACCCTTAGACAATAGGAGGGTTACCCACCTTGAATTGACATGACTTGTTTACATTATAGAAATTCCTGATAGGAATATCGAGGCATGACATGACTCAAGTATATTACAACACATCCTAGAATAAACATTGGGTTACAATACATAAGAAATACAAGTGAATACATTCGGAAGTTACAATTATATCAACAAAAAAAGTGTCATTTGACGTCCAAATAGAAAAGAAGTAACTTGGATGCACGACTAGAATTCATCGACAAGAATCAAGCACTGACGTCTACTCCTACACTGCCAAAAAGACCAATAATAGAGATTCCTAAAAGGTTTGGTCAACTATTCCAAAAGCGATCAATGGGAAAGGTTAGTAAGATTAAAGAGTTTTTTAAAAGTTTCTTGTCGCTAATACAAGATAAAGATGATGTCGCAGAATTAACATGTTGGATATCTTCCCTATTTATCCATAGAACCAGGTTCAACCCCTTTTTGGTCAGCAAAACAAAGCCCAAGATATCACCCCGACAGAGTGAAGCTCAGCCGACAACACCTACGACGTAGATGTCGTCTCACCCGAGATATCTCAGTTTTTATGGGTAACTGACAGAACCACGTTTTCGTAGCTTGTGTGGGAGGGTTTTTTAGTACCTTGGCTTTGCGCCAAGGTTTTCCCAATGAATACTGGGAACATGGGTTGCTTGTATGCACTGTATTTCAATACCAATCTATGATTCAATCCTTATTTATGTGATTCACGTAAACAAACAGTGAACATACATCATAAGCACATTCATTACTATAATGCGGCATTCATGCATTTATCCAATTGAAACATAGTTATCAATCAATCAATTAACACAGTATTTATGCATTTAACTAAGCTATTCAACATTCACACATATACACAATATATAACGTGGAAACCCATCTAGGAAAAAACCACAAGGCGCTCTTCATCTGGCATTGGCATGTTGAAATAGGTGCACCTTTTGTCTGCGCACAAAGTTGCAGACTCTGTTCAAGGTCTTCTCTTCTATCTTTACAGGTTTTTTCTCCCTCTCATGTTCTTTGATATTCTCTTTTTCTTGATCTACCCTACTCCTACTAGATATCTGCATATAGCCTGGATTGACTTGACCTTCTCTATCTTTATGCGCACTCAGCTACCGAACCACTACTCTGATGCACTCAGTTATCCAGAGTCATAACCAAAACTATCTATCTCAAGTCTAGCTCAAGCGTCTTTTCCAAGAGTCTATAGATTACTCAAAACTACTGTATCAACTAATCATCTAAAACCATCTAACCCATTTACAGCTTGGGTTCCTTCTTTTATAGCTCTATTAAGGACGCAATACAGATCCCATACATGCTTATACAGACTCAATACTGACTCGATACAGACTCTAACAAACTAAGCTTTAGTAGCTATTCCGATTGACTTATTATCTTTAGACAACATGATATCTTTCCTATTCTAGCAATACATAACAAAAAGGTGCTATCGACCTAACTTACAAAGATGCCTTTACACGCGTGGTTTCCGCCGGTTCCAGTCGAGCTCGTACTCACAATAGTTAAGGACTATTGCTTTCTCAGCGTTATTCCTTACTGTCATTTTCCTGCCATTACACTTCTTCACATGCCTACTTTTGCAAATATTTTTCCATGTCATCTCGTATATTGCTCTGTCCTTCTGTCATGGCATACTAAATGGGCACAACTTCCTCATATCGCACCTTCTCTTTGTCTTCTTCTTCACTTTTCTTTTTCTGTCGCAACATTCTTCCCTTTCCTTTGATGATGCTTCCTCTGTCGTAGCTCCTTCCTCTTCTCCTTTATGCTCTTCTTTCATACTTGGGTAGATTTTTGCATGAAGTCTGCCCTTCTATCCTGAGGCCCAACATGACAAATCTAATATAAGAACCGCAAGAAGATGTATAGCCAGCCAAAAGAGTAAACCATGTGGGAAAAAGATTAAAGACCAGTCACGAGTTAAGAATAACTACTGAGATAGGAGATTATGATATGGTCTATATTATCCTAGACTTGGGCTCTGATGTCAACATTATGACAAGATAAAAATGGGAAAGAACGGGGAAACCATGACTAGAGTGGTCTCTTATTCATCTCAAATTAGCAAATTAGTCAAAATTCCTACCTATCGGTCGACTAATTCAAGTTCCTGTTGAGGTAGAAGGCCTGAGAACGCATGATGAATTTGTAGTAGTTGAAATTGTTGATGACACAAACCTGTATCTTGCACTTTTTGGGATCGACTGGGCGATCGATAATCATACCATCATCAAATATAAGAAAATAATCTTAACATTTGAAGATTTAGAGCTAAGGGTGGTCGCGCCAATTGATTTGCTAGAAGGTCAGAGATACGTCGAGCTAGTAAATAGTGAAGGACAAGGTGACTATCTTGACCATATTTATAACATCACATTTGCAAGGAATGATTATGTAAATCCAACAATTGACAAATATCCTAGTTAGTGAAGTATTAGTTCCTGTAAATTAGATTATGGCGAAGCATTGGAAAATTTACTAAGTTGGATGCATGAAGTATCTATGAGAAAGTGCACAGTATTTAAAATGGGTAGGAATTGAGGAAAGGGAGGTACCTACCTATGAAGGTTTACCTCAACTTATATCTTTTCTGACAGAGTTTGAAGAAAAAGTCACAGAACATCAGTGCTTGTTTGTTCTGGATTTTATGTTGAAAGCTACACTCGCCAAATGGTGGGTCGCACATAAAGAATCTATCTCTGAATGGCCACAATGTCGAATATTGCTGGAGATAAGGTTTGGAGAAAAGATCAGCTATACTGGTCGAAAGTATATAGGATTGACTACTCTTGTCTAGCATATAGAGTATTGTCGTGCGACATGGGAGGCATGTTCGCGACAGGAATGGGTTCATCAGTTCATACACACGTTAGACATTATACCAATAAACTGGTATACATCAGTTGAACTGAGACGAGGGACTATTGAATGGGATAAATGAGCTACTAGATTCATATACACATTTGAATTTGTTGATGATCATTCGTCAATTGATGCCGCATTGCAAGAGATAAAGACAAATATATTTAAAGATATCCATGTTGCAATGTTAAACTTCAATCAACACGTTGTAACAATCTAGCACTGGATGGAGTGCTATAATGTGACGGGAGAACATGATGACGATGATCCACTCGATGCAAACATACCGGAGTTTGAAGGTACGTGTGCAGTGGAAGGATTTGGTATTTCTAGTGACCAATTCTGATTCCACTAAAAGTCAAGAAAGTAAATATTGGCTCCCCGAAGAATACAAAATTTTCCAATATTATAGATTATTGAGATAATGAGACCGTCGGGAATATTACTGATCTATTGCATGAGTTTCAAGTTATGTTCCCTCCTAATTTCTCAGAGATGAAAGGGATTGTCATAGACCTTGGAGAAATGAAGATACCTTTAAATCCCAACGCAAAATTTGTCAAGCAACGACCATACCATTTGAATCCATGGTATAAAGAAAGAGTCAAGGAAGAGTTGGAGTGAATGTTGGATGCAAGTATCATATAACCTATAGAAGAATCAAAATGGATTAGTCCTATAGTGGTGCAAGATAAAAATAATACCAGTGAAGTGTGAATTTGCGTAGACCTAAGAAAGTTGAACGATGCTGGTTTACATGCCCCATTTTCGACTCCATTTACAGATGAGGTACTGGAGAGTGTTAGGGGTCAAGAAATTTACTCATTCACTAATGGGTTCTCTGGATACCATCAGATTAGAATCACAAAGGAAGACCGACATAAGACAACCTTTGCGACAGAGTGGGGTTGTTTCCAATACACGGAAATTCCCTTTGGACTCAAGAATGCTCCTGTTATTTTTTCCAGAATAGTAGTGGATGCCTTCAAATATTTTATTCATAAATTTTGTGAGGTCTACTTCGATGATTAGACAATATTTGGGCTCATTAAGGATCATTTTGAGAGCCTCAAGATGATGCTGGAACGCTGTCGCTAGTATGAAATATCACTGAACTTAAAGAAATGTATCTTTTGTGCACTGTTTGGAATTTTGTTGGGTCATGTAGTTTGTCTTGATGGAATCTTGGTCAACCCTACCAAAATTGTGATTATCATCGACCTAACACCACCTACCACAATGAAACAAATGAGAACAACATTGGGATATATAGGATACTACAAAAAATTTATCAAAGGATATGAGGAGGTGACTGCTCTGATGGAGAAGTTATTGAAGAAGGATGTTAATTTCCAGTGGACGAAAATTTTCCAAGAGAGTCTGGACACTTTAAAGAACATGATGGTCACAATGCACATTCTGGGATTTCCATACTAGAAAAAGTAATTTCATGTATATGTTGATGTGTCGCTTGTTGTGCTTGGTGTGGTAATAGCGCATCCTGGCGAAGGGTCGATTGATCATCATATTGCCTTTGCTAGTAAAAAATTATAAACAATAGAGAAGAACTATAACAAAACAGAAAGAGAAGGACTAGCTATGGTATACACTCTACATAAATTTTGATACTACTTGCTGGGTGGAAATTTCAAAATATACACAGATCATTCAAATTTGAAATACCTGGTTAATAAGCCAATGTTCGGGGTGAATATTTATCGGTGGCTTCTCCTCTTTCAGTAATTTGACTTTGAAGTTATTGTTAGACTGGGTTGAATAAATTTATGACCAGAACATTTGTCAAGGATCGAAAGTGGAGACAAACCTGGTAAACTCGATGATAGTCTCCCTGATGAGCAAATATTTGCAATAACAATGTTTGATTATCATTACAGAGACATCATAAAATTTTTTAGTACGGGGTATGCACTAGCTGAATTTAATACTGCACAGAAGAAACAATTAGTTATGTGAGATGCAGACTTCCATTTGTTCGCTGGACAATTATATAAAATGGGCCATGATGAGATTCTTCGTTGCAATGTCTTGGAACACGACTGACCGATGATACTAAATGAAGCACATGTCAGGGTTGCAAGAGGCCACTTTGCCATAAAATATATAACACGAAAGATAGTGCAAGTGGGATTGTGGTGGCCCAGCATGCATGCGGATTCTTAAGAATACTGTCGCAACTATGATGTTTGTCAAATAACTGGAGAGCCACGATGACGAGATGAAATTCAATTAGTACCCCAAATAACTCTGTAGGCATTTGATCAATGAGTCGTCGATTTTGTGGGCCCTATTAAGCCAATAGGGAAGCACACATGTGCAAGATAAATAACTACTATGACTGACTACTTGACCATATGGGACAAAGCAATGCCAATAAAAGATTGTACTGCTACAATTGCTGGTAAGTTTTTGTTTGAAAATGTTGTGACTAGATTTGGATGCCCAAATATTTTGATAAGCGACCAAGGCACACACTTTGTTAACCAGTTGATTAAGGAATTGACGGAAGAATTATAGATCCAGCATAGAAAGACAATGCCATGTCACCCTCAAGCGAATGGTGTTGTCAAAGCATTTAACAAAATCCAGGAGAATGCGTTGACAAAGATTTGCAATGTACAAAGAGATGATTGGGATCATAAAATTTCCGCAGTACTGTGGGCATATCTTACGACCTATAAGAAGATGACAGGCCGAACTCCATTTTGATTGGTATATGGACAAGAAGTTGTGATGCCTATGGAATGCATTGTACCCAACCTAAGGATTGATGCGATCACATAGATGAAAAATGTTGGTGCTATCGAGGAAATACTGTCACAATTGATATAGTTGGAAGAAGATAATTTTGTTGCAGGATATCATCAAAACGTTGCGAAAGAACGACATAAAGTATGACATGATCACCACATCAAGAAAAAACAATTTCAGGTCAGAGGACTTTTTCTTTTGTATGATAGCAAATTCTTCAAGCATTCGAGTAAACTAAAAACACACTGGTTAGGATTGTATATTGTAACACATATCACTGATGAAGGAACAGTGAAATTATAGAAGTTGGATGGAACAACTGTCAAAGGATTGGTAAATGGAAGTCGACTAAATCCTTATTAGGATAGCTGCGACTAGGTTGAATGAAAAAAAAAGAGAAAAAAAGAGAAAAAAAGAGAAAAAAAAGAAAAGAGAAAAAAAAGAAAGGAGAAAAGAGAAAAGAGAGAAAAAGAAAAAGAAAAAGAAAAAGAAAAAGAAAAAGAAAACTCTCTAATTTTTTTTGTTTTAATTGCAGGGAATATGCTATCACAAAGAAGAAGCAAAGACAGTTGCAGACTGCTAGTATAGCACAGAGAGAGGAAAATTGTCGCAGACTCTTTGTCTATCGCAAAAGGAGAAAGAAGGGTGAAGATAATACATGTGTCGCATTAGAAGGAAATCTGTCGAAGGGTGAAGACTAGTTGGAGGAAGAGAGATATTGTCGCAATTTAAAATACATTTGTAGAAATGACAGCTGGTTGTAATTATTTCAAAGGCACGTATAGTTAATTTAAAGGCTCGAGAGATTTCACGGCATGCTTTTTGGTCACTTTTGTCTTTATTGTACAATAACTACGACTGATGTGACAAGCGAGCGACGACATGCATACTAAACCCATGTGACAGAAAGGGAAACTAACTTTCCATTTATTTCCCTCTTATGTGAAGGAATAACATAATGAATGGATAGACGTTATCACCATTCATGCCCGAGTAACCGGTTCATTCTTCTACATTCAAGAGAGAGATTGTTGTCTTCAACTGCAAGAGCCAAACTGAGTTTTCCATGGAGCATGGTTATTTTGATTTCTAGCATAAGAATAATTGAAAAACCTGAGGTCGTCACTGCATTTCCCACACCCATCATGGAAGAAACTATTGGATACGTTCCAGTACAGGCTGTGGCTACGGAAGAAGCTGAACATGCTCCATTTATCCCTACAGTCAGGTTAATACTAGATCCATCGTTTTCGTATGGTACAACAATGGGGAAACATTTCAGAAGATGAGAGAAGAAAGCACCGACACCACCAGCACCAGAGGATGAGGAATAATTAGGGTTTGAAACTATGCTTCCACCATATGTTCCAACCAAGATGATCTGATGCGCCAAGAATTAGAGTTCCTAAGAATGCACGACACCCACTAGAAGCACTAGCCGTGCTGGAAGGAGTTCAGATGTCGCAGAACATTATACCAAACCTTAAGAAGTTGACCTTTTGTTGATCACGACACACGAAAATATCCATATTTGGACATGAAGAACTACATTGTTTTTCTACAAGATACACCGGATAGCCCGAAGCATCTAAGTCCAATGCAATGGGTGAGAGGACTGGACCAGGAAGGTTTACTGTCATTGATGTATATGCCATATCTCGATCGAGGCATAGAAGTGAATGCATGTGTTAAGCAATTACTGGTATCATTCCATGGTGGATGCCTATGGCTCGACAAAAAAATTTATGTGGATGTCGAGCTGATAACAACAATTGCAGGACTACCACTTGTAGGCATAGACCCAACGACGCTTTAAAAAAAGACCAAGACACTATGCTAATGAATAATATGAAGGATACGTATGAGTTATCTAGAGATACCATAGGATTATTACTAATATCCATAAACAACCATATTGTTCGGTTCACATCTAAGGTTTTAGCTACCAAATTGTTATGGAAGATGCGATCGAACCAATGCACTGTAGGTATGATCGCAACAACTGAACTCTATTCAAAGGGAGTTCAAATGAATTGGTCACATTATTTATTGAATGGGTTATTGGCATATGTGGAAGAGTCGTAGGAAAAAGGTACTACATTTCACTACTCATGGTTTCTCATTTTGATTTCGCTTGTCGCATGGTCAGATGCAACGAATCACCAAGGGGTAGATATACCAGTGCATTATCGATGAGATCGATACCTAAATATCTGGTTCGAGAAAGATAAAAAGGAGCAACAGACTTGACAACAATGTGCAATTCTTTATGCACGGGGAGGCCATTCTCTATCAAGTGAAACAACAAACAAGAATTACAGATGAAACCATTAAGCGGTTTCACAATAGTATTAAATTTATAATTGGGCCCCATCACATTTTGTTGTAGCCATAACAAGATCCACAACGCCAATGGTTGGCGACCCAATCCTTATTGTCTGAAGAAGAAGTTGAGGCCATTACCCAAGATTGGCCAGAAGAATGGTGAGTTCCTGTCGCTGATGACCTGTTATCTTCCGAAGAAGAGATACGATATGACGATCCACAAATGCACAAGGATGGAGAAAAGGGAGGGGACCCACCACCAACAACACAAGATCCATATAATTGTCCCATCCCTCCCCATAATTATTCAAGTACAACCCAAACATATCCAGTGGTGGGCGATAAGTGGAAGCAGACTGAGCAGCCTGATGAAAGGCATAATAAAAGGAAGGTTGAAAAAATAGCAGGAACTGTCGGACTTGACAACGATGATTTTACCCTGCCGACAGAAGTAATGATAGAGGTCGCTATGCAGAGCCTTCATAAATTAGAATGATGAAAAAAAATGCTCACAAGAAGAATTATAGACTTACTCCAGACGTTCCGTACGACGGTTGAAGAAGTATGGGTCACGGTTGACTACATACCACAAGTTCCAGAGTTGCAAGACTTAGCGGGCCCATCAAAAGAGTGACCGACTGAGGTGTCGATACCTATTCCACCAATAAAAACTCAACTAGTGGGAGAAGTACTCGACCTAGGAACAACATAGTTGAATACCATGGCCAAGAAATTGGGCCATGTTACCATCAATTTTTCGCAGATGCCCTATATGAATTTTATGCGATACAGAATGCTACAGTCACATAAATGAATGCTAGAGAGGGTACATTTATCAAGTAAGTGCTCACATCGAATAATACTATTAGTAAGATGAAGAAAACAATCAAATATACTGAACAAAAATCCAAAACCTGGGAGGAGGACAGGCACAGGCTCCAAAATGTTGTAACACTTGCTTGTAGCAATTTTGCATATGAAGAAATAATAGAGGAAATATTTGTTGAGGCCAATGCCATTCGACTTGGAGAAATGGCAGAGGACCTTTGCAAAAAGGTCACAGAGTTAGAAGTACAAGTGAGACCCAATACACCTCGAGAGGTGCTGGAAGAAAGAGGGATGACAACAACAGAAGCTACCAAGAAAATAAAAGAGGTAAAGACACTATGCACTAAGGTAGTTGAACAAGTTTCTCAGACGTGAGAAGCATTGATCGATGATGCCAAGTTAGAAAAATTCACAGAGCAGCTGCACATGGCTGAGACTTAGGTGAATCAATTGAAAAATGAAATGAAGAAGATACCCTTAGCAATGAAAATGACTAAGGAAACTGATTTAAAAAAGATACAACAATAAGTCACAGCGCTACACACTCAACAACAGCAGAGGACCGATAAAGTCACTGAATTGAAGGCCAAAGTAGAAAGAATTACATGCATTATTCAACATGTATATCAAAATGTGCGACAAGGAACATAGTCCATGGGACTTACAACGTCAGAACACATCAGTTCCGACCTTTTTGAAAATTTGCAAAAGGCAGTAGAAGATGTGCGATGGGAAACATAGGATATAATGAAAATCTTCCAATATTTTCAAAGTAAGGTCGTCACAACGAGAAAATCTTTGGAATAGAGTAGCGTGGCTTGGGACGAGCCACATGTTAGTGTTGGGGGCTTGTTGGCCCTAGGAAAAGATAGCCATAATTCAACCAAAATTTTGCTCGAAAAGATGAAGAGTTTGGTCGCACGACAAAGGAAGCTATGATAGAGGAATAGATACAATAGAAGAAGTAGTGGTAGAAGGAAAATTGTGACAAAAGGGTGAGATCAACTCCAATGGAAGGAACCACGATAAAAGGCATGCAACAGTTTAAAAGGATAGATCAAGAGATTTTGGGTAAGAATTTGGATAGAGTCACACGTGCTTTAGGGAATAAAACATCTGTGTAATTTGGGCCGATAGTGCCTATTGACAGTTGTAACGAAAAATGTATGAGAATAGGAATGACAGCCTGTCATCTAATAGAATGAAGTAGACTGATTATGACATGTAAGAGTCTATAAAAGGAAGAACCTAAGCTATTTGAAGGTTAATTCTTGGTCATTCGGTTGGTTGCTTACTTCCTCATTGGTCGGTGTATATTTGTAGATTAGAAGAGTTGTAGAGTTGTAGAGAAGAGTGCATCGATCTAGGTTGTGTGCGTATCGACAGTGGAGTGAAGGAGAGAGAAAGCTTCATAGAACTGAGACTAGAGAGCACGAGAGGAGAGAGAAGTCTGTATAGATTGTAGAAGGAGACCTAGAATAGAGTTTGCAAGCTGAGTGCGCTGACGAAAGGTGCCATATATTTCTAATGCTAGATGAAGAGCGCCTTTGTGGTATTTCCCAGATGGTTATCCACGTTAAATATTGTCTATGTGTATATTTGATGAATGTGCTTATGTCGAATGAATGTATGTTATGATTTCAATGTATGTGTATTTTCTTATGGATGAGTTCTTGTATTCATTTGTCGCATTGTTGTTAGTTGGAACCGCTAATAAGGAACTATATTAACTGTTGTAATCTATGTCGATGGACAAATAGAGTTATATCTTGAATGCATTAAATAAGAGAAGTAATATAACCACCGACTTCAGTCGAGCAATATAGTAAGGTGTCAAAGAAGAGTAAATACCCACACAAATGCATAAACATGGTTCTAGTAGTTACCCATAAGAGATATCTCTAGTGAGACTGCATCTGCGTCGCAGGTGTTGTCGACTGAGCCCCGATCTGTCTGTCTGATATCTTGGGATTTGTTGACAGACAACTAGGGACTGGACCTGGGTCAAATGGAGAAACACCAACACCTATAAAAAAATATAATACCAATAAGGTGAAGGTTCCATATTACCCTTGTGCTTGATGAAAAGATTGATATATAAAAATATATAATTCAAGGATGTAGTAGGCCATACCATTTACAACCATAAGCTATTATGATATTATCGTTAATAATTCATAATAACTCTAGCTAAAGGTTGTTATGAATATGTCTTCCATTTAAAATGTAGGTTAAATGTAGGGATTGAGGGATTTTACTGAGGTTTCTATAAAGATTGACCTCAAACTCAATTAGTTGAAAATCCTTATCTACCTACATAGAGTATGAATCCTCTTGAAATCCATTAACACCAAACGAAAAGAAGAAAACATATGAAATATCCAAACAAAAAAAGAAAAGGGAAAATGCGTTCTTAAGATTTTTCACATGAATGCAAAGGCCGTTGAGTTCCTTGTAGTGCTGAGTTGTTCCCTGACAGTTTCGGGAATGTAAAGCAAGGATCTACTTATCAAAGCATGGAAACACAAAAAAAAACCTTGCTCCATCAGAACATGTTACCTCCAACAATCTATTGAATTTATACTCCAACCTTATATCTACAGAAGAATACATATAAACTATGGAATTTTCTCCACCTATATATTATTTCAAATATAAGTCACAAAAACCCCTTTCCTCATATTCAAGAGTATGCACAAAAAACACACAAAAGATTTGATGCTTGACAGAAGGGGAAATGGCCAGACAAGAGGAAATCTCGAGGAGATATACATGTGGTAAACTTACTTGCAAGATTATGGAACTCCTTTGTACCTTTTCTCTTGAGATAAGATGGTAATTTTTCACTCAGTTAAAATCTAAAAACGTTTAAAGAAAAGTGAGGGGAGGTGAAATATTTGGTTAGCGGCCATAATTTGACTTGGAACTCAAAGAGAATCTTATAGAAATGCATCACTCCAGATTAAAGCTTTGCTTAATCAATATAAACACCAAACCCATTAAAACTTAATACCTCCCTAACCCTAACAAAGAGATGAACATCAAGAACATGAAAAATCTATGCCTTGTATGGATTCACCTACTAAATAGTTGTATTAAAAAACTTCGAAATGAAGATGTAGATTATATTGGAGTATCGATTATAGCCGTCACACCTTTGGAAATATAATGTGGACTAATATCCACACTGGGATCCTTGGACATGTGCTTTGTTCAAATGTTTACCAACATCTGCATGTTTTTGTGTAACGACAAACCTTACATGGTATCAGAGCTGAGGTCCCAGGTTTAATTCCCCGAGATATGTCAGGGGGGGGGGTGTGGGAGTATTGGTTGTAACCCTCGCACCTCTGGGATTATAATGTGGACTGGTCTCCCACAATGGGATCCTTGGACTTGTGCTTGATTACAAATGTTTACCAACATTTGTAGGTTTTGGTGTAACATAAAACCTTACAGATTATAATAAATAAAAAGTTCAAAACATAAAGTGCTCTTGAAATATTGCTAAACATAAAAATTGAAATAATAGTATGGAAATATCAAACTAAGAGAAACATAAATAATAGTAAGCACTTTTGAGACTAAAAACTATTATGGTGTTGAACATGTACATTGAGTCAACATTGTATAAATGATAGGTTATAGAAGTCTTGTAGCCCTAAAAATTTTGAATTCGGGCTTGCCTTTGTATAGGAAACACTTCGTAATACAAGTTGTATGTGAAATTTTCTAAAACATTTGGGAAATACTTGGTAGAAATGTCCTATATGGAAACATATATAAAACATTTCCTACACATCTCTTGGAAGATTTAAGTATGGAAATTCCTGTTCCATACGAGTAAACAAATTAATATTTGTTCTTTTAGTTATGCATGCATTGGCTCCATGCTTAGAAACAAGACAAGGAAATACTTTATAAAACATTAAAAAGAGTAGTTAAAAACATATGGAAATTTGTAAGTTACTTCACATACATGTATATGTGCTATATGCGCACTATGTCAAAACCATAGAAATGTTTAAATGGGCTCTTGCATTGACATGTAAAAATCAACGAGTTAACATCTTTTAATGTCATTGATGATTCTTATACCATTTCTAAATCTATTTCCATACAACCTTTGTAAAATCTAATGAGTTTGAAAATAACAGTCTCAATAATTCTTATACCATTTTTCAATAAAATTCCATCCATCCTTGGTATAATCTTATGAGTTTTAAAATAACGCTCTGAAGAAGCACTTGACACTACCTTCATACGTCAATGTTAATTCTAGCCTTTTGATAAAGATTTGAAATGACCATCATGAAGCTCAAGACTCTCCAGTACGAAATATGGATAACATTTGGCATTAGCTTCTTCAAAGGAATTTAGAAGCCATCAATTCTTCATATTGGATTTTCAATTCTTTCATTAATGTAAATTTTGGAAGGCTTGAAAATGCCATTCCAAATTTCTTTGGGGCAAGCATCATACCTATTGAGCTTCTACTTGTAGGGGCTTGAAAAAATAATCATATCCTCTAACTAAATGCCTAATTGGACAACCACAGGAGATATGAGAATGATTTAATTTAACATAAAATTTTTAGTTCTTAGTTTCTTTGATGGTAATCTATGTTTTATAGTAAAAACATTATAATAAAACACAATTTTAACCATAAGGCACCCTTATAAATGATAAATTTCATTCTCTTTGTTGTGCTCCAAATGACTGCAAAGAGCTATACAACCATATTCAAAAGCAACTACCGAGAAAATAAACATAAATGTCTTAAAAAATATTATACTTAAAAGTTAAAATGATGAATAAGATACCAAAAATATATAAGATCCCATCCATATATATTTATTTAAGAATTGTGATATATGGTATGCCTCAGTCATTATAGTGGCACCGTGTTGGTGACTTACTCATTATACATGGGTTGTGTGTTCAATGCGTTGAGTTGTTAAAATATTATCGACAAAATTTTCTTAGATATGCATCGATCAATTAACGATCTACTTCATAGAGAAACGACATGTCGTTGCCTTACTTCTTGTCTCGATGCACTATGCACATTCGCAATCTATTTAATAGGGAAGCATCGTGTCCTACGACACATGATTTTCATGGTGCCAGCACCTGTGGTATCTGGTGTGAGAGTTTACGGTTGGACCGGTGATGGGCTCACTGGGGTTATTTTTTACATCCTTTTTCATTATCGTACTGTTTGGTGAAACTCATAAGTGGTGAAGTTGTCTTGGAGATTGCCGTTTCATTATCCGCGGTTGATGTCGGGTGTTTTGTATGATATTGGAGGGCTTTTCTCTGGGTTTTGACTTTGTGGTTCATGATTTTGTAGTAGATGACGGGGGATTATATGATTGTGTCAGTGGGGGTTTTGACTCTGATCATTGGAACTATCAGACCGCTTTAGAAATTTTGGTAGTGTCGGGAATGATGAGATATGTTGAAGCATCTGAACCCTTGATGACTCTGGGGCTTGTCGGAACGGACGAATTTGCAAGGTTGACCGGTCAGGGAAACGGGTTTTGCGCTGGAACGTGGTGTTTTTTACACTGTGCCCATTGGAGAACAACAGACGCTGTGGTTTCCGGAACTCGATGTCTGGTATTTTATTAACGACTCTTCTGTCAGGCCTAACCTGACTCCAGGTACCTCTGTATTGTTTTTTCTGATCCTCTATTTTATTTTTCTGGTCGGGGGTTCTGTGGTTTATCCGTCGCAAGTTTTTTTATGGGTCGGATAGACACAAACCCCACATGGAGTTCACCCTCAATCGAGGGTTAGTACCAACCATGTCTTAAAAAATGGGAATATATTGTTTTCTGGTTTATTGTCTGCGTGGTTTACTGTTTGTGGTTTCTGGGGTAGGGTTTCTGATGAAACTTGTCTCCTATGGGTTGTATGTATCGGGATTTTTGTTGATTTGGTTGGATATGGTATTAGTGTGATTTTAGAGGTTTCTTGACTGCTTCATACTGGTGGACTACATGTGGAATTTTCTATAATGCAGTGTTTTTTTGTTTCTTGGGTATTATTATTTATACTTGCTATCTGTCTGCTCATATTTATGTGGTCCGGTTTGTCACTCGGTTTGGACGACGATCCAGTTTTTTAGTAACTTTGCTCATGGGTGTGACGCTGTATCCTTACTGTGGGTCCGACTAGCTGTATTGATCTTTGGTGTGGGGTTTGGGGTTGATTTATTTGCTGACAGGAGGGTTTACTTTTGTTGCTGTGGTTTGGAAGGTTGTGATATGTGTATCCTAGGGTGTTGTATGTGGAATGGGATCTTCTTGTTGGCTGGGTTATATTGTTGTGACTAGATGGTATTCTATTGTGGGTAACTCGGGTTTCCTGTATTGATCTGTGATTGGTTTATTGTATTCAGCCCTTGTGGGGATTGGTCACGGGAGTGGTATTGGGTTGCTCTGTCTGTACTGGGTCACTCCCTTGTACATTATCTTTGCGGGTGTTCTGCCATAAATCCCTTTCCACCTGTATTATGGAGGGCCCGACTGATTGTAGTAAGACACCTCACCCTGGGAAGGGACGACTACATAGCTCTTCTCATAGAAAGGATAAAGCCCTTAAGGCCTTAGAACACAAACCTTGGTTTGTACTTGGGCATGATGTATTTATGGAAAAGGTTGGAACCTTATGTCGTAGGGCACTGATTGGTAGGATGGAGTACTGTAACATGACGAAGGAGGGCTAGGTTGATTGGGAGACCTTACACTGGAAGCCTCTCATTCATTATGTACCCTCTATTATCCTCCTAGCTAATAAATGGCTGGTATTTGTATTCACTGAAGAGATAGATGCTTCCCTCATACTGGAAATACTGTGGCCTGTTTTTGATGGTTCCTTAGTTCTGAAGTGGTGGCACTCGGGGTTTGATCCTCTTACTAAAAGAGTGACCATCAGGCTTCTCTGGGTACTTCTACCTACATTACCTTTCCCTCTTTGGAATAAGGACATACTTATTGATCTGGCGAACCTCCTCGGTCGGTTTGTTTCCCTTGAGAGAGATTTCCATCTCATATATGAAAAAAGAATGGCAAAGGTTCTGGTTGAAGTGGATATCACAAAGGGCCTTATACCTGAAAGGAGACATTGTCATTAATCAGAGATTGGATTATTTTCATATGCCATTTAGGTGTAATTATTGTTAAGATATGGGACACCTTCGCAATAATTGTCACCGTCTCCGCACTGGTCTCCCTATCAAGAGGGGTTTTAACTTTATACCTGTCCCTAATTTTCCCTGTCCTGAGACTTGTACCCTGCCTGTTGAACCTTTGGTGGATTCGACCGATATTATATATGCTTCATATTCTCCTTCGACCTTTGATGATCTCTCAAAAGGTCAGTTGATGTATATCGAAGATATGGAAGCTGTTGCTCTTCAATCTCGAGCTGATCCCGTGGAGACTTTGGATTCTTCAGCTCAGGATTCATATTCTGAACAGGTTGAAGCTATTGGCCCACCACCTTTTACCCTGGAACATTATCCCTCCCTCCCTTAGATCTCTTCTGGGCCATCTTCCTCCTCTACCCCCTCCATCTCCCCTACTGGATGCTCTGTACCATTACCTATAACCTCTTCTTCTAGTCCTCCTGAAGCTTCGGCCTTTCAGGACCCTTCCCTCCTTACTGCCCTCTCAATCTTCTCGGACAAGACTCCTACTTCCCCCTCTACTTTACCCTTGGACTCTATCTAATTTAAGAATGTGACCATCAGAAAATCTAAGAAGCCTCTACCGAATGAGACTGGGGATTCGGGGACTTATTCCCCCCTATCGACTCAATTAAAGCAGGTGGCTAGACATTCACATACCTCTCCTATCTCCTCATAGGTTCTTAGAGCAAGCACACCCGTGGAGCTTCCCTCTCCATGAAATTTATGTCCATGAATATTCGTGGGTTTGGGGGGTTAGCCAAACAAAAATCCCTTGGAAGATTATTCTTTGACCTTAGACCTGATATGATTCTACTACAAGAGAGGATGTTCTGTTACTCTCAATCTGTTTATCTATTTTCCAAACTTAAACCTGGCTGGTAATTCTGTGCTACTAATGCCTCTGGTCTATCTGGCGGACTGCTTGCTAGATGGGACCCTCACTTGGTCCATTGTAAGGCTTTTTCCTCCTTAGATAACATTATACTTAAAGCAAAATTTAAAGGTATGGCTGAGCCTTTTACTATTATAAATTGCTATGGACCCTATACTCAAAGAACTACTTATTGGAATCATTTGGTGACTGGTGGATTATTGGGTCATCCAAATTTACTACTGGCAGGGGATCTCAATTTTACTTTATCCTCTGCTGAAGTCTGGGGTTGTAAAGCAAGGCTGTATCCTTTGGCCTCCTTTTTTTCCCAGGTCATTTCTTGTAATAAGTTGGTGGACCTTGCTATGTATTCGTCTGCCCCCACCTGGAGAAATGGGCGCTCGGGGGATGCTGGTATCGGTAAAAGGCTGGATAGGTTTTTGTTATCTGAATCACTTCTCCCTTACCTTTATTTCTATTGGACCTGGGCTACCCCCTCTTATGTATCGGATCACTACCCTATTTTTCTAGAATGGGGACCAAAAACAAGTACTCATTGTTGGTCCTTCAAATTTAATAGAGCTTGGCTCTAGGAGGAGGATTTTGCGCATTTGGTTCTATCCTCGTGGAAGGCTTCTCTGGGAATGGATGACTATAGTCATATGGATGTCCTTACCTTGAAGCTACGTAGACTTAAAGGAACGGTAAAGAACTGGGAAAGGGTGAAAAATCTTGAAAGGAAGTAGCAGATATTAGAAATAAATGAAGGTATCTCTGATATTTTACGGGAAGACTTTGGTATTTTATCGACCTCAAATGTTGATATGTTGAAAACTCTTCAGGAAAGGAGGTAAATATTGGGCCCATGAGATTACAACTTAGAGGCTGAAAAACATGGTTCAGTGGATAAAGGAGGGGGATGCAAATACAATTTTTTTTCACTGATTTGCATCAGCCAGAAGAAATACTAATTCTATTTGGTCCCTCAATTATCAGGAGGGAAACTCTGTCTTTGAGGACCTGGCACTTAAGCAACTTGGTAAACAACACTTTAATGAGCTTTTTGGTGTTGACAAGTCTACTAATATTGTGGACCAACTAAAATTTATCAGTCTCTTTCCGAACATGACTTCTGATGAATATATTGAACATTTCCTTAAGCCCATATCGGCCCAGGAAGTTGAAGCTGTACTTAAAGGATTTAAGAAGGATAAGAGCCCGGGGCCTGATGGGTGGCCTGTCGAGTTCTTCTACCCTTTTTTGAATTGGTGGGAAAGGATTTGGTTCTGGCGGTGGAACATGCCAGATTACATGGAAAAATTACTGGTGCCCTTAACTCTACTTTTCTGACCCTGATACCTAAGTGTGAAAAGCCCCTGAATTTTGCAGACTTCAGAATGATATCTTTATGTAACCTAGTCTACAAGGTAATATCCAAGCTTGCTTCCATTATATTGAATCCTATCCTTAACCGGTCTCTGTCTGCCCATCAATTTGGCTTTCTCAAGGATAGACAGATTACTGAACATGTGGGTATTACCCAGGAGATATTACACTCTATCAAGACTAAGAATTCCAATGTCTTGGTCTTAAAATTGGACCTGGTTAAAGCCTTTGATAGAGCCAACTGGACCTTTATTAGACTTCTACTCATTCAGATAGGTATTCCCCTTATTGGAGTCAATTGGATTATGGGTTATGTATTTAGATCCTGTTTTGCTGTGCTTGTTAATGGATCTCCCTCAGATTTTTTTTCCTGCTTCCAGGGTGTTACATCAAGGTTGTCCTCTGTCCCCCCTATTATTTATCTTGATTATGGAGAGTCTTAGTCGTATTATTATGGATGCACAGCACACGGGACTTATTAAGGGTTTTCAGTACTTCCCCCATATATCCATAACACACTTGTTATTTGTTTATGATGTTATTTTAATTGGTGTTGGCACTGTTGAAGAATGGAGTGCTTATAAAGTTGCACTTTATTTATTTGCTCGGCTTTGGGGATGACTGTCAGCATAAATAAATCATCTTTTCTCTATCAGAATGTGGATACTAATATCAGTAATCAAATTGGAGAGATGTTTCCTTTCAGGATGGATCCTATAACTGTGGGTTTTAAGTATTTGGGCCATCGTCTTAAACCTTTGGGGTACCATACCTCGGATTGGATATGGATGATCGAATTATTTGAAAGAAAAATACAAAACTGGACCTATAGGTATCTTTCTCCTAGTGGTAGGGTGGTCCTTATAAAAGTTGTGCTCATTGGGTTGGCTGTCTATTGGTTTGCTTTGGTAAGATGTCCTAAATCTATTCTGGATGTACTGCGCAAAACTATATTCTCCTTTCTCTGGGGATCCTCAGATGGTTATCAAAAACCTCATTTGGCAAACTGGGAAACTCTGTCCTTACCTATTGAATTCGGTGGCTGGGACATTAAGAACCTTGAATGGTTTGGTATTTCTCTGAGACTAAAAAGTATGTGGCAGCTACTTACTGGTATTGGTTATTGGAGCAGAATTATTGCCCATAAATACTTAAAGGACAAACCCTTAGAATACTGGTTACATGCCCGAAATTTCTGTGTCTATGGTACTTCATACTTTTGGAATGGGTTTATAAGAATATTGGAGTGGATTACTTGTCAGTTGGGATGGAAGGTGGGCAATGGATTAAAGATAAAAGTGGGGATTGACCCTATTGCTGGGCACAACTTGCGGTACTTACTATCTGAGGAGCTCAGAGATTATCTCACTGATCTAGGGATTTCATATCTTGCCCAGGCTCAAAACTTGGATGTGGGTGGTACTGATAAACCCAATTGGTACACTGCTACTGATCTGCTGTTGGGTGGTGATTGGGCTGCACAATGGTCCTCTTATGTAAAGGGCTTGACTCATGGGGGTATAAGGATTGGGAAGGATGAGAATAAACTGCTTTGGATGTATGATGAACAGAGGGGTATGGTGACAACAATTTTTTTTTATGATCTTATTGTTTCCAATCATAGTACTATTATGGAAAATGATATCATATTGAAGATTTGGCACTTTAATATCCCCCACAAGCTTAAGTGTTTTACCTGGCTCACTTGCAATAAGAAGATTAATACTTGGGATATTCTGTGCATGAAAAGCTGGCACAATCCCAATAGGTGCTGTCTTTGCAACGAGGAAGCTGAATCTATTGATCATCTGTTTGTTAGCTCTCCATTTATGAAGAAGATGATTTTGGGGCTCAACTGTTTATTTGATGTGAACATACTTTGGATTGCCCCTACATTTATGGAAAATCTCTCCATTTGGGTATCCAAGTATGGCTCTTTATAGTATCTGCCACTATTTCTTATTTGGAATATTTGGAAGGCTAGGAACTGCATGTTATTTGAAGATTGGAATCCTATTTTGGTAGGCCTTTTACATACCATACATGATGAGGTTAATACTTATAAACCTTTTCTGAAGCATAGGTATAAAATCAGGATCATTGGGAAGCCTCCTGCTTCAAATTTTCCTAGGATCTTTTTTGATGGAGCTGCAACAAATAGCATTGGTGGAGATGGTATTTGTCTTTTGTTGAATGATCATCATTTGTTAGCCTTTAAACTTGGATGTGGGACCAACACGAACACTAGAGCTGAACTCTTAGCACTCTGGGAATCATTACGAGTCACCAAGGATATTGGGTTTCCTTACTTACATATCTTTGGTGACTCCTCTGCGGTTGTAAATTGGGAAAAAAAGGAATCAACCCTGGACATGGTGAACCTTGAGGCTTGGGGAAACAACACCAGAATTCTCATGTCCTCTTTCACTTGGGTGGATTTCAGTCATGTCTATAGGGAATATAACAAGGGGGAAGGCATATTATCCAAGGAGGGGTTGTACTTGGCTCTTGGCCATCTCTTACTTACTGAATCATATGATGATGATATTATTGGGGAAGAGTCATTACAAATATTTTAGAATTTGCTCATTCTACTTCAGTTTTTATCTCATGGATTCTTTGAGCTATATCAGGTATTGTTGAGCAACTATTTCAGGATATACAAGAGTCACTCTCCTGCTTGGATAAGATTTCTGGGCTCTTGTTATATACTCTAGGGACATCTATGACTTATATTATACAACTTACTTATGAGAGGATTATTATGTACTGATTCCTAGGTGCTTTGGGTACCCCTGGTATACTCTGCTTTATTTTATGTTTTTGTAATGTATGAATGTATTGTACTGATATCATTATTGATTTTCTGACCCATGGGGTATTGTACTGCTTTACTTGTTAGCTGGAATATTTCAACTTCTGCAGACAGCAAGGTGTTCCACTGGTCTGAATGGTTCAAATCCAGAACAAATAGATCATAGAGGCTGATAACTCTCCCTAGATGCTGTAGATATGTGGAATACAAGGATTTGATAGTCCACCTATGTACCTACAATCAAGCTCAACACGAAACAAATAAAAGCAACCAGAATATGATCTACTAATCTATGCTAGTGACTAAGGAATCTAGCAATATATATATGAAATCAAACATCAACAATATATATGGGACAAAAAATCAACTTCCATTAGAAATATGAAGAAGTTTACAACCAAGCCTTAGTGTTGACATGCATTACCATGAAACCAACTCTTCATCCCCAAAATATCCGACTCTAGCTCTCTATGCTCTCTCCAAATGATCTTGGGCCAAGAATCAATCCAACATCATAACAATACCTTCAATGTTATCTCCTCAACCATGGCTATGAGCTCATATATATAGGGCTTTAATGGATAGAGATGGTTGAGAAATTAGTGGGTGAGGTAGCCTCTAAGATCCTAGGATGAGGGATCTCGAGCTTAACCAACCCACAATAGTAGGGATAAGGGATATCTTGAGGCTTATCATCTAGAAGCCTTGAGAAACTTCTTTTTTTCCCTTTTTACCCAGGGTACCATGCTTCTCCTTCTATGACAAAGCGGTTATGGTAATAACAGCCTATCGACCAAGGGTAACAGGCGGTGGCACCGCTTGTGGACAACCGATGAAAAGCGGTGCGAACAGGGGTACCGCTCCTGGACAAAGGGACATGAGTGGTGCTGGGAATTTGTATGACAGATTGATAAGAAACCATTTAGTCTTCACTCCATAAGCTAGGATTTAGGGCAAGTAGGTATGT
Organism: Pseudotsuga menziesii; assembly: GCA_001517045.1. Classification (NCBI taxonomy): domain Eukaryota; kingdom Viridiplantae; phylum Streptophyta; class Pinopsida; order Pinales; family Pinaceae; genus Pseudotsuga; species Pseudotsuga menziesii. The sequence goes on along the minus strand of LPNX011087184.1, from coordinate 313,220 downwards.
CAAAGGTCTTATCACATGATGGTGATAGGATTTTGGTATAACAGGATGCCCCCTGTTAAGTCATGAATTTGTTTTCTTTAGTTTTATATTTTGTTTGTGTTTTTGAAACTTGTTAATTTTCTTACTTTTAGGAAATTTTGGTTTAGAGTTCAAACTTGAGTTTATGCCTTTAGGTCTTCATCAATTTTTTTTTTCCTGTGTTTTGAAGGGTTCTATAGAGTATATTTTGATTATGGTTTCATCAATAACACTAAGATCAAGGGTTAATCATATAAACCAAGTTTTAAAGTTGGATTAATGATAAAATAGCATAAATTATATTTTTGAACATTCTTGTAGCGCAAGAGCGTAAATAATGCACTGGCGCGCTACAAGAAAGTCGCGAGTGCCCAATTGGTCATTTTTCGCTTTGATTTTTTCAATGATTTCGTTCCTAAGGCGATAAATCACATCAAGTAGCAGGTTTGATACGTGTCATGCCAGGCTAATCCTGTAAACAGGTGTTTGGTCATTGTGTGAGGGAGATCGTGGCAGTTCGATGCAAATGCATGGCAAATCAAGACAGAGAGTGGAACGAGGCAATATTTTCGGGAAGAGGTTCTCAAACTGAAGATTACGAAGCTAGTGGACGCGGGGGTGGAGATACTGTTGGCTACTATGGGCAGACCTGGGTTTACTATAATCAACCAACAACACACCTAGATCACTGGCCCTTTCGGTGACAGATCGCAAAGCGGCCTGAAGTCTCACCCGAAGCGACTCTAATGGGTTGGCCAAGGACTCAAGTGTCTTGGACCAGGTTCTGTGGCGATCCCACTAGTGGTGCGCAACTCTCCTAGCTGCGAGGTCTCTTTCTGCGCGTTGCGTGATCTCCTTCTCGCGTCGCGTGATCTCCTCGTCTCGCAGCTCTTCTGGCCGCGAGATATTCCTTTATACCGTCGTGCGATCCTTTCCTGCGACGCGCACTTTCCCTCTCTCGCGATATCTCCGGCCTTATCGCATCACCGCACACTGTGCGACACGCAGCTCCTGCCCAACACTAAGTCCTTAACCTGCGGTATCGCGCACCGCAGCTCCTCTACCGGTGCGGTATCACCTCTCTATGATATCCTACCTCCGCGGTTTAGCGCACTTAGCGTTTCTCATGTTGACATGCAAGACTTAACATACAAGGCTATTCAATACTGCAATAGAGACTATTTTATGCAAAGCATAAACGAACCATATACAACACGTTGAGGACTTTAACTTATGTTTATCCTTCTATACGGCTGTGAACTGATTAACACATTTATTCATTAAACTGTAAACAAAGTCCATGAATTGACTGAGAAATGCATAAGTAAACATAACATATAAACCAATCGCATAACACTGATTTTAATGTGGTTCACCTCCAGGATGGAAGTTACGTCCACAGAACTGTGTTTTATTATAGCTCAGGGAAAGGTAAAACACAGTTCTGCTGCACCGCATATGCAGCTCAAGATCTTCTCTCTTAGATCTCTTTTCTCTCTATATTGCTCTCCTACAATATACTCTTCCCTCTCTGTCGATCCCTGCGGATCATTACATGCATACTCTATAAGCCAGCTACTGGTTACAGTAAGATTGCTTCCACTAATAACAGAACCAGAGCTAGGCTTTTACAACAGTCTAATAGTCTGCAAAACACTACTAACAACTGAATGAACCAACTAACTAACCAACCCTTTTCCAATACAAAATATATCCCTTTATAGGCAGCCCGAAGGTCTTGCCATTACAACACTGTGGGCCTGTCCCAACAGTAACCCAAAACCCTAACTAGTGACAGTCGGCCATATCTGTACTTGAGGTAGCCTCTTTCCGTCACACCACAACTCTCTGCAGTCTTCCATGCTTCCCAGCACTGATCATGGGTACTATGCAGCGCTTCGCTTTTCTGTCCTTCGCCTTCAATGCTTCATCCTTGTTGCTCCTTCTCCTTTATGAGGGTCGCTGAGCCCTCCCGTCTTCCGCCGCTGCCTTCAATGCAGTGGTTGAGCTCTCTCTTCTCGGCCGCTCAGGTACCGTTGCCTTTCTTGACTTTTCTATCTTAAAAGTCATCGTTTCCGGGTCTGCTCTCCAGCTGGAAACGTGCTACGGTGTCGTGGCTCTGTCTTAAATTCTTTCTGCCAAAACTTATCTTTCCGCCAAAACTAGCACCTTCTTCTGTAGCTGCGGGACCCTGCTCCAACAGTCCCCTAACACTTACTTATGGCTCACCCTCGAGCCACTTCCAGCGGGCTTCTCCTGCTGTAGCTTTGCCTTGGCTTCATGTGAAGCCCTCTGCAACCTGTCACGAAGTCCTGTGACTTCCTTCTGCATCACTTCGACACTCTCTTGTGCCAATTCAAGTAAAGCTTGACTAATACTGGCGTCTTCTGTGGCGTCAGTTTTCTCTCTAGTGGTAGTGAAATCCTTCATTTTCTGTTCAACCGTATCGACTATCTCTGCAATTTGCTCTTGATATGGTTGAAGTAGGTCATTAATGTACATCTCCTTGGTTCTTAATTGCTGCGCTTCCTGCTGCAAACAGTTCATCTCCTTTGTCTTCCTCATCTTTTGAAGAGCTGCCAAGCCCTTAATTTCTTCTTTCATTGCCGTAGCAATATTCTCTATCTGCTGAATACTTTGCTGGATTTCTACTTTCTTCGGTGGCTCATCTAACTCGGCCCATGTGTTTGTCACATCGGTTAGTACTAACCGTGCTTCGTCGATGCAAGATTGCATCTGCGCAGAAGTGAGTCAAAGGGATTCTACTCGCGCTTTCTGGTCTGCCTGGGAGGTGTCTCGTATGCGAGCCTCAAGCTCGGCGATCTGCACTTCGTGGTCTACCTTCATCCTGGCCACTTCTCCATCCATCCTAGTCATGGTTTCTTCCAGAGCCTTTTCTCTGTCTGCTACTCTTCTTAGCTTCTGCGGAACTGGTAAGGCGAACTCAATGTTACATTGGGGTAGTTCCAATGCAATGCTCTGCAAAACTTGAGAAAGATCTTGCTCTCTTTCCTCATATGTTCATACTTCGTCTGCCCTTTTCTAAACACTGATAGCAAGTGCTGCATTCTGTTGCTTCAGCTGCATATTCTATTTGTAAGTCTCGAGCTCTCTACTCTTGAGCTCTGTGCCTAGTTGCTGCTGGATCATCTACAACTGCTCAATATGAAACTCTGCAAGATTAACCTCAATGGGTTGTCTAGACTGAGCTGGTGGGTCCTTCATTGTGGCAGGGAATCGGATACTCCCTGGTGGAATTAACACAGTATTGAGGCGATCTTTGGCTAAGCTTTCCTGGCGGGACATCGGCGGTGTCGAGGTTTCTCTGGGGGTCAACTTTATAGGTGGAATGTACCTCATGGAAGTCTTCTCTGTAATCATTTTAGTTTAGAAGTTTTTTTTTGACTGCGCTCTGGCTCTTTTCCTACGACTCGTTCATCATGTCAAGTGAGTCCTTCAATGTGTCACACGTCCTTGTTGCGATGAGTTCATAGTCATCGTTTGTCAATGCGGTCTTCAGAGTTGGTTTTGAGGTTTTTTGTTTTTTATTCTGCTGTGTCGCTGGTGGCCCTTGCTGTGAAGGTTTCCTCTTTTCCCTTGGTAGTGGTTCTTCTGTTGAATATTGCGTCTGGGTGTCTGCGTTATCTTTGTCCTTGTTCTGGTGTTCTGTCTCTGCAGAGTCTGATGATAGTGGTGCGGTATCTTCATATTCCTGCTTCCATTGGTCGTCGAAGTCTCTTATGACTCCTTCGACGTCCCGGGCTGTCATCCTAAATGAGCCAGTAGTCCAATCATCCTGCTTAGTCCTTTTCGGTCGCAGATAGATTAAATGGCTGTCTGCCATAAAATTAAGCCGGCTATCATATATGTCCACAGTCTTCATGCTGAGCCGTGGTGTCTCTTGAATGACCTTCATCAACAGCTTATAGTAGTCATGGAATACCATCGTATTGATCGTTTTCTTGGCTGGGCGGTTGGTCTCCCATAAGCTGGCATAGCGCACTCCTCTGGGCTCGCCACCTGCTATCTGCGGAAAATGGGTATGGGGCGGTTCCTTCCATTCGACAAATGCACAAAGTATAAGCAACCATGAAAAATGGAAAGGGTGGTTGGCTTCATCTTGAGCTGCCAAGCAATCTGCTTGCAGCATATTTAATAAGAATAGAGATGAATTGAACTATTCCCCCTCTGTGACCTGTATGGCAAGGTGAATTACGGATCCTGTAACTTCCTTTGGCCGAACCTTGGTTAGCAGTTTGCCCGCGATCAGACTGGCGGTGAATCTAAGTGTCTCATTTGGTATTCTTGAAATGTCATAAGCCCGTCCTCCTCTCTGTAGCTGATACTTAGTTACTAGGGCTTGCGGTAACTTGGAGTCCTTGGTTTCTCTTGCTGTCTGTATATCAGGGTGTTTACCCATCTTGGACAGGCCAGTGATACGATGTATCAAATCGACGTTCAGGTCGACCTTGTTGCCTAGCCAGAGGTACCCTCCGTGTACGCAAGAGAGTAAAATGCGCACCACGGCATTAACCTCTGCACCCCGTCCAAAATGAGGTAATCTCAGCAAATTGAGCAGTCCTGACCGCTCAAGAATCTGGACATGCGGCAGGGGAACACATTCAGCTCTCCCTGTCCTTGGGTTCTTCTCAATCTTCAGATAGCTGTCCGGCTTGAACTGAGGATAGGTCTTACCATCTCCCAGGTTATAATCTACAAATTTAACAACAGCAGCATATCCTACTAGATCTCAATTTTCCTTTACTCGAGAATCAATGGGTGGTATGGGAACAATATACTTAGCGTTCTTAGAAATTCTTGGTTCTGGTGCGCCTTCAACTCGTGGTATCATGTAGTCTGTGCCACTGTGAACTTCTTCCTCATGCTCTGAACCGGATTCATCATTGACCTGAGATTGGCTCCTCGTCTGCGGTTGCTGTCTGGTCTGTGACAAACTTGGCGGAGCACTCTTTGGTGGCGTCGTCATAGCTCCTGCAAGGCCGTGACGTTGAAATCTTCTCAAAATGTTTGCTATCGGTTCGTCCTCGGACATAACCCACTCAGTACAAAATGGCGGACGTGCACTGGTTGCAACTTCTGAAAATCACAGCACTCTGTAACAACTTAGCTCCTCACAGGGAATTCTGAATAATGCACTCTACAGCTCTCGGTTTCTCTGCAAACGTAACAGTCCCACTTGAATACTTTTTTCTTTTATGCCCAATACGACAATCCCGGACGCAACGGTCATCTAGACTGAACCCGTTGGTCGTCATTAATGCCTGGACAAGACCACACCTGCCATCCGATCCCTAATAAATGCAGAAATCCGATCGAATTTCCCTCGAAACGTGTGTGTACAGGCACCGGTCTCGTCGAAGATTTGCCAAATCTGGAAAAATTAATTATACTGCTGCCAAATCTATGGTAAGATATACCGGTCATTACCTCATTAACTACCTGTCAGATGGCGACTTGACTGGCCTTTGTCGGTTGTAAAACTGAGTACGTGGCACGTGGAAACATCGCGCTGCCGCGATGTGACTCCGCATCACCTGAATAAACAAATACTACTCATTTTTTTTTTTTTTTTTTTTTGCGATTCCTCATACTTAGAATAATACCTGCTGGTGTAGACTTGTTCCCGGTGCGATGCCTCTTTTCAACTACACTGGACATCTGCACCACTATAACTGGCTAAGCTAGGGCTGAGAGGCGGGGTGGTTATCACTATAGGGCTTAAGCCTACTGCCATTAATCCATGTGGGAAGAAGATCCCCATTCAGCTGGCTGAGTTGAACGACACCTCCCTCTATGACTTGCTATATCTGATATGGCCCCAGCCAATGTGTCTTGAACTTCCCTAGAAACTTAATGAATTTTCTGTCATAGAGGAGCACTAGGTCTCCGATTTGGAAAGTCTTATTCTTAATGTGTCTGTCATGCCAAGCTTTTTCTCATGCCTTCTGCACTTTCTGATGGAATCCGACGATGAATCTGTCTTCTTCTAAGGCAAGCAGCTATGCTAGCCTTTCCTCAACTGTGTCTGTATCAGTCATCCTGGTAATCTGAGCAATTCTTAAACTTGGAAGAATATAATCCATAGGCTTAACAGCCTCCTGTCCATACACCAAGCTGAAAGGTGTGTGTCCTATAAGTTTCTTGCATGTGGTCCTGTACGCCCATAATACAGCGTTAACTCTGAGGTCCCAATCATTCCTCTGGCTATTGCAGATCTTAGTAAGAGCATTTTCTAAAATCTTATTAAAGGCCTCCACCATACCATTATCCTGGGGGTGGTAGGGAGTGCTCTTATGGTGCTGAATCTGGAATTCTTCTGTCAACGCCTCAATAGTGTTGTTCAAGAAATGCGTGCCTTGATCACTCATCAAAATTACTGGGCATCCAAATCTACTGATGATGTTTTCAAAAAGGAACTGTGCGGCTGTAGCAGCATCACAATTTCTTACTGCTTTGGCCTCTGCCCATCTGGTGAGGTACTCTGTTCCCGTGATAATATATCTCGCACTAGTGCGCTTTCCTGGTGGGTTGATAGGACCCACAAAATCTATAGCCCATTTGTCAAATGCGCGCAACGTGACATGCAGTCGCAGTGGAATTTCATCGCGTCGCGAGGGTTTTCCTACCCTTTGGCAGATATCGTAGCATCTGCAAAAGTCCTTGGTGTCTTTATGCAACGTAGGCCACCATAATCCTGCCTCCAGGATTTTCTGCGCAGTCGGCTTTCCTACGAAATGACCTCCTGCTGTTCCTGAATGTGCCTCTCTGATAATAACGTCTTTTTCATGCGGCATCACACATATGCACAGAACTTCATCCGCCTAACTTGTATAGGTGTCCTGCGATGAGGGTGAAGTCTGCTGCTTTAACAACCAACTGCTTCTTTTGCTGCTTAGTAAACTCATCAGGTGCGACTCCCGTAGTGAGAAATTGAATAATATCGACATAGTACTCATCTGCGATCTGGATAGAGAACAACGGCGCATCTGGTAGATTGTCATCTAGGTTACTTGGCTCTTCTCCTGAGTCTATCCGCGACAAATGATCAGGTCCTGCATTCAGTCTTCCTGGTTTCACAATGATTTCAAAATCATACTCCTGAAAGAGGAGTAACCATCTGCAGATTCTCCCCCCTAACACTGGCTTATTGACCAAATACTTTAACACAGAATGGTCAGTAAACATCTTGAACGGGGCACCCAACAGGTAGTGCCTGAACTTCTGTAGCGCATACACCATAGCTAGGCCTTCTCTTTCAGTTGTGGTGTAGTTCTTTTCTGCTGTCGAGAGCTTTCTGCTGGAATATGCGATAGGGTGGTCAATGTCCCCTTCTCCTGGTTGTGTTAAAACAACCCCTAATGCGATGCCAGACACATCCACATGTACATGAAATGGCTTAGTCCAGTCGGGAAATACTAAGATGGGTGCTGTAACCATCTTCTCTTTAAGCATGTCTAGACTCTGCTGACATTCCTCGTTCCATAGGAATTTTACATCTTTCTTGAGCAATTTCTCCATTGGTGCTGTAATCTTTGCGTAGCCCTTGATGAACTTTCTGTAATACCTGGTATGACCAAGTACTATCCTCAGTTGCTTGACTGAGTTAGGTGCTGGAAGATTTACAATGATGGCAATCT
>LPNX011087184.1:255031-305331 GCA_001517045.1 Pseudotsuga menziesii | reverse complement strand
TACATTTCTCTAACATCAGTCTTAAGTCTCCTATATGCTTGTCGATTAGTCCAAATACAGTCCAATCATCAAAATATACTTCTAAGAATTTATGGATGTATTTTTTAAATACAGCAACAACTACTCTAGAAAATATAGCTGGTGCATTCTTAAGACCAAAGGGCATTACCGTATACTGGAACGAGCCCCATTCTGTTGCAAAGGTGGTCTTGGACCGATCTTTTGGATGTATTCTGATATGATGGTAGCCTGAAAACCCATCAGTGAAGGAGTAGACCTCCTGTCCTCCCACGTTGTCTAATACCTCATCAGTAAACGGTGTCGGAAATGGATCGTGAAGCGATACATCGTTGAGCTTGCGCAGATCGACACAGATCTTGATGTCTCCTTTTGTTTTCTTTTCTTGTACGACCATGGGGCTAACCCATTCGCTTTCTTCTACCGGCTCAATGATGCCTGCTGCTAGCATCTTATCGATTTCGTCCTTTACTTTTTCTTTGTAGCGTGGATTCAATCCATATGGGCGTTGCTTAACTAGTCTAGCATCCTCCTTCAATGGTATCCTCATAACTCCCAGGTCTCCAAATATTCCCTTCATCTCTGTGAACTTGGTGGGAAATAGGTCCTGATAGTCATGTAACAAATCGGCAATCTGTCCGACTATTTCATCGTTCCAATAGTCTCCAATAGAGGCAAACTGAGGTTCTGCGTCTATGCCAATATTGATCTTTTTAATCTTGATAGGTTTGGTGATTGCTGGAATCTCTAACTGTGGTCCCGCAACATCACGAGTTCCTTCTGACTCCGGAATGTTGGTGTTGCGAGGATCCTCATCCTCATCCTTATCTTCATTGTCTGGCTTTGCTGTGAATTTATAGCATTCAAGCGCATCTTGCAACTGGATGGCCCACTCAGGTTGAGCCTACATTGAGATGGTACAGTCCTCAAATATCTTGATCTTGATTATGTCTAGGGCCTATGAAACACTTGGATGTTTTGATTCAAACATGAAGGTGAGTAGGAAACTGTCTGTCATAAGTGACCATGTGGTCGTCCCCTTGCACAACTCGGTCTCTGTGTACCAGTTCCTTGGAACTGTGTCCAATGTGTGAATAAATCTGTGAACCCATTCATACTCGGGAATGTCCGACCAGTTCTTTTCACATGTCTGAATGTGTGCCATGGGGTCAGTTTCTCCTGTGTACTTCTGCAGGACATACTCTCTGTCAACAGAAAATCTGATCGCCATCAGTCTTTTAATATCATCCCATGAGGTGATATTTTCTTTATGCGCATACCACCATCTTGCAGGTGTGGCTCGTACTGCAAGGTCCATAGCTGCGATCCTCTGCTCGTAAGGAATCTGTTGCTCAAACTGCTCAAGGAAGTCCTGAATATCTGTTAGACCATGATATGATGGGATCTCAGTGATCTCTGCGCCAATCCATCGCAGTGACTTACTCATAAATGCACATTTGCGCGCTGAAACTTTGTAAAGTCTGTTCTGCCAGTTCTCTAGGCCAATATCAGAATTCGATGCGCATGAGCTGTCGCATTGCCAACTAATGTTCCCTTCTGCGGTTGGATTGATGTAGTTGCTTTGGTTCGCAGTCATCTGGTAGAGACTATCCATGTTATGTGCCTCCTCCTCTGCTCGGATAGGTTCAATGTATCTAGGACCCTGGTGAGGATCCAGCTGTGCGATGACTCGGATCTGCACCTCAAAGGTCATTTGTCTTCTCTTTAGGTTGATGACAGCCTTGCTACCAATCGCCTAATTGATACTTAATAATGCTAAATACGGTTGGCTGTCGCCAATGATTTCTATAACCTCGAAGTCCGCAAAAGTACAAACTCCGTCAATGTCAACTGGCACCTACGGTAGTCGACCCAATGGTGATACTCGCTACTGGTTAGCTAATCTTAGGTGGATAGGCGATCTGACTAACTGAGGGCTACCCATCTGTTCCCATGTCTGCTTAGTTAGAACATTCACCTCTGATCCCAGATCTAAGACAACTTCGTCCATTTCAAACTCTCCAATCTGTGCTGTGAGCTCCATCTCTCTTCCGGTCCTTGTATGTCTTGTAATATTATGAACAACGTGGTGTGCACTGCTCGAGAGAGAAGGTTGCTGACACTGATCTATGATGCGCTGTAGCTCGCCGAAAGATTTTTCATTTCTCAAGAGCTTCAAGCAACTGCGCAGGAAGGATTGTATACTTCCTGTCGATTCATCTTCGTCGCATCTTCCCGATGTAGTAGCCTGTGATATATGTTCTGGGCTATCGCCACAATGTGCTTGCTACGGTACGCCCCTAGACGGCGGTACCTGCGATCCTGATTGTGTAGGTTCATCAAAGGAAGCCTTGGCTTCGTGAAATGTCTCTTTATTCTTCTGTAGGTCGAGTGTTGTTGCTTTACCAGGAGCTCTGCTCACCCACTCCTGACTTGTGTTCTTTTCGGTCTCCTGCGATGTCCCACTGGTGGAAGCATTGCTACGAGTCACAATATTGACTCTTGGTTCTGGTTCTACCTGCTCAGCAACAATAAGCTGGATGTTCTGATGTACTGCTGGCTTAGGATATTTGATCTTAGCTATCAAGGTAGGACACCCCTCTATGGTATGATCATAAGATTTGCAGTAATTACAAGTAGTAGTGGGGCTCTGACAGTCCCTAGCATAGTGTCCTACAACTCTGTAGTTATAACAAGTGATTGGTCCGCGACCACGGCCAAAACCCTCTCCTCTACCGAAGCCTTCTCCTCTTGCAAAGCCTCCTCCACGGCCTCGTCCTCTGAATCCTCCTCCTCGGCCACCATAAGTTGGATCAGGCTGTGGTCCTGCTGCTGGACCCTGTGTTTCTGCTTGGACTCTGTACACGTCATGTTTTCTATCTAACATGAGATCATAGGCTCGGCAATTCTATTCATCATGTCCGATAGAACTGCAGAAGACACAATATAGGTTCTTAGGTGTCTGTACATACTTCTGAAGCAAAGGGCATTGCTGAGGTGGATGTCCTTGTGTTTTGCATATTTCACACCATGGCCCTTGCGTTCGTGGTAAGGGGATAGGAGCCCCTGACGCTAAATATTTAGCAAAGACTGGACAGTTGTCTTTAGTATGACCCTGTGCTCTACATCGTAAGCACCATATGTCTTGCATAACCTCTTTTCCTTTCTTAAGTTCATGTATTTGTAACGTGAGATTGGCGAATTGGTTCTGTAGAGTTGTCATGCCTGCACTGGTTTTGCTAAAGGTGAAGCTTCTAGCTTCATCGCCATCTCCAACGCGTCATCCTGCGTCTGGAGTTTCTGCTGCATTAGTGGCACTCTGATGTGGGGGAGCAGCGCTGCAATAAACCATTCCTTATGCTGCTTTGGCGCAAACTCAAAACTTACTTGGTCTATAAGGGCTTTGAATTTCTGGTCAAAGTCCCATACCGATTCTGATGGCAGCTGCTTAATATCCTTGAGCTCTGTAATGCACTGAGATTCAGACTTAGGTTTCTTGAACTCTTTAATCATGGCTTTCTTGACCTGGGCAAGTGTCTTGGGTACTGTAGTATACTTTATGTACCATGTTAAAGCTCGATCTCTAAGTGTAGTGACCAACTGTACAAGTTTAAGGTTATCGTCGTTGATTGTTTTAATGGTCCACATGGCTTCACATAGAAACCAATGCTGTTCCGGGTCCTCTGCTCCTGTACCCTTAAAGGTAGGTAGAGTCATATCATCTCCCATTCTATTTCTCTACGGTGGGTTCTGATTGACTGGATTACTACCACTCAGCGGTGTAGGTGAAGGTGATGTAGCGGTAGTAGGTATTGTCTGTGAGCTACTGGATGGAGTACCTATGGGATTACTCTGAGTCCCGGTCTGTTTCTGTGGGGTTTAGGGCTGGTAAGGGATACCCCCCTCTGGTTCTTCTGTGGTACTAGGACTCGTTTGCCTAATATTGTCTGAACTATCTCCAAATACAGGAGAGCCAAAAGATACTTTATATTTCTTGCCACTACGTGTGCGTCCAATGTCATCAAAATCACTTTCAAACTCTTGTGACATTACTATCTTTACTTATTCATCTGAAATCATGTCCATTACTCCTTTTTCATGTAGTAGCATCTTAATGGATAAGTTTAGAGACTTTAGGTACTTACCACGATATCCTTTGAAGAAGTACCGCCCAGCCTCGTTGAAGCTTTTTCTCTGGTCAACTGCAAATTCTGTAACAAAGCCTCCTAGCACACTCGCAAGCCAGAAGTCTATTGCTCTCGTAATGGGATTGTCAAGGTTCTGCATGGTCTGAATCAGCTCCGGTGTCCAGACAATGTTTCTTTTCTTCTTGAATATGTTCCTATCTGTCAACTTTGATAACCAGTCGTAAAGCTCGTTTCCATAGGTTGCAAAAAATATAGCGTGTATATCTGAAGCGATATGCTTTTGTAACTAGTCCTTTGTGCTCAGTTTAGGGCTCTGATTTTCTTTCTTGGAAAAATCCCTCAGGTTTGAATCCAGCCACTGGTGAAACTCTTCTCTAGTGGGATTCCAACAGAACATTAGCGTTCAGTTGTTCAAAACTGGCAACGGAACCATTTGTTGGCTGCTATGGGTAGACCCGGGTTTACTATAATCAACCAACAACACCCCTAGATCACTGGCCCTTTCGGTGACAGACCGCAAAGCGGCCTGAAGTCTCACCCAAAGTGACTCTAATGGGTTGGCCAAGGACTCAAGTGTCTTGGACCAGGTTTTGTGGCGATCCCACTAGCGGTGCGCAGCTCTCCTAGCTGCGAGGTCTCTTTCTGCACGTCGAGTGATCTCCTGCTCGCGTCGCGCGATCTCCTCGTCTCGCAGCTCTTCTGGCCGCGAGATATTCCTTTATACCCTCGCGCGATCCTTTCCTGCGACTCACACTTTCCCTATCTCGCGATATCTCCGGCCTTATCGCATCACCGCACATTGTGCGACACGCAGCTCCTGCCCAACGCTAAGTCCTTAACCTGCGGTATTGCGCACCGCAGCTCCTCTGCCAGTGCGGTATCACCTCTCTGTGATATACTACCTCCACGGTTTAGCGCACTTAGCGTTGCTTGTGTCGACGTGCAAGACTTAACATACAAGGCTATTCGATACTGCAATAGAGACTGTTTTACACAAAGCATAAATGAACCATATACAACACGCCGAGGACTTTAACTTATGTTTATCCTTCTATACGGCTGTGAACTGATTAACACATTCATTCATTAAACTGTAAACAAAGTCCATGAACTGACTGAGAAATGCATAAGTAAACATAACATATAAACCAATCGCATAACACTGATTTTAACGTGGTTCACCTCCAGGATGGAAGTTACGTCCACAGAACTGTGTTTTATTATAGCTCAGGGGAAGGTAAAACACAGTTCTGCTGCACCGCATATGCAGTTCAAGATCTTCTCTCTTAGATCTCTTTTCTCTCTATATTTCTCTCCTACAATATACTCTTCCCTCTCTGTCGATCCCCGTGGATCGTTACATGCATACTCTATAAGCCAGCTACTAGTTACAGTAAGATTGCTTCCGCTAATAACAGAACTAGAGCTAGGATTTTACAATAGTCTAATAGTCTGCAAAACACTACTAACAACTGAATGAACCAACTATATAACCAACCCTTTTACAATACAAAATATATCCCTTTATAGGCAGCCCGAAGGTCTTGCCATTACAACACTGTGGGCCTGTCCCAACAGTAACCCAAAACCCTAACTAGTGACAGTTGGCCATATCTGTACTTGAGGTAGCCGCTTTCCGTCACACCACAGCTCCCTGCAGTCTTCCATGCTTCCCGACATTGATCATGGGTACTATGCAGCGCTTTGATTTTCTTTCCTTTGCCTTCAATGCTTCAGCCTCATTGCTCCTTCTCCTTTATGAGGGTCGCTGAGCCCTCCCGTCTTCCTCCGCTGCCTTCAATGTAGTGGTTGAGCTCTCTCTTCTCGGCCGCTCAGGTACCGTTGCCTTTCTTGAATTTTCTATCTTAAAAGTCATGGTTTCCGGCTCTGCTCTCCAGCTGGAAACATGCTACGATGTCGTAGCTCTATCTTAACTTCTTTCCGCCAAAACTTATCTTTCCGCCAAAACTAGCAGCTTCTTCTGTAGCTGCAGAACTCTGCTCCAACAGATACATTGCTGAAAAATCGGGAGTTTGGTAGTTGAAGGAAGAATTAGGGTTTCCCAGCGTGACAGTTAGAAGTGAGCTGGAAGGTTGAAGACACCTGGAGCGTTCAATTCAACATCTATCCAGTCGAGGAATCAACTTCCAACGCCCGTATTAAGCTTTGAATGAGGTATCCCGCGTGAAATTTGTCATGACTTGTTAAAATTGGGGTTTTTTCCTGATAAGCCCCATGATGTCAAATTGTTAGAGAAAGACATGAATTTAATTACTCAACAAACCTTCAATGATGAAATAATAGTCAAAATGTCTAAATAGGCATCGTTTGAGTTAGTAAAGTTCAGAACAACACTATTGGAGATTTCTGGTTCCATGTTTAAGCCAAAATTTTGAAGCTTGGCATGAAGCATTTCCCGAATTAGTGATAGGATAGACTGTGTTAAATTGAAGATAAACAGACTGTGAGAGTTCAAAGGAAAATTGACTGCCAAGACTGTGCAAACTTGAAGAAAATAGGTTGTGAAATTACTAACAGGTGCTGAAAACTACACAGAAGATGAAGAGGAGTGGGAAAACCAATAGGGCTGAGCCCACTGATCTCAGTTGGATAGACAAATTTCCAGGATGTGCTGAATTGTTTGAAAATGCTGGATGGTTGATCTTTTTAAAAAATATTGATGGATATAATGCTGAAGTCTCTCACAAGTTTGCTCAGTGTTATGAATCAGAAAATTAAGACAAAAAGTGAAGATTGGAGATAAAGAATGTGTCAAATCAGAGGAAGTTGCAGAACCTGCGAAAGAAGATTGTGAATCTAAGCAGCAGACACTTGACAGTGAGAGCAAAGATTTGCAGTTTATTCATAAGGAGACTTAGCCTGTTCAGAATGATGCACCAGCAGAGATATTCATTGATGAGAAGATTGTACTTACAGAAAAGGTTTCAAGTGATGAAGAAAACACTAAATTCCAAAAGCAAAGCCCAATTACAGTCTTGTCTAAGGATGAAACATACTTGTTGGAGGAGGATAAGCTTGCTGTCATTGATAAAACTAGGGTTGGCACTAAAAAGGAGTTTCATAGTCAAGAAGATAGGATAGCAGTACCAAAGAAAAAGAAGCTCAAAGTTAAGGAATTTGCCTCTGTCATCCATCAAGGAAAAACTTTAAAAATGGTAGGAGAACTTGCTCCAGGCTGGAGACAAAAGACTAGACCCAAAAACAAACTAAGGCTAAACATGAAGAAATTACTAAACCCTAAATTGAATACAGAGTGGGTAACTGTGATTGATAATTCTTCCTCTGATGAAAAGCTGGATGTTAGCAAGGGTGAAAGCAAAGGGAAAAAACCATTGAAATTAGAAGAAGAATCTAGCCTCACTGAGACCAAACTGTCTGATGTATTTTTGAAAATACGAGGTCAAATGTTAAAAGAGAAACCAAAGGATGGAATAGAGGTTTCTCATTCAGAAAAAAAATTGATGGTTGATGAAAATGTTCCTGGTGAAATCGAGATTCAAGAAAACTTAAGTTTTTATGATGCTCCTACAGAGTTGCTGCCTGAAGATGAGGAAATCTTTAGAAGACTTAACATTCCATGGCTTCCTAATGAGCTGCAAAGTACAACAGGAAATAAAGAATTTGATTCAGAGAAAGAGAATTTACAGATAACTATAAAGTAGTATAAACATCAAGTAGAATATATGCAGGAGACAAGTGATGGTTTGATTATGGTCAATAAAAGACTCAGAGAAGACCTAGAAGAGGTGAATAATCACTACCAAGAACTAATTGCAGTCTCAAAAGAGGAATTAAAAAGAAAAAGAAGCACAGAGTTACAATTTACAGGGTTAAAACAGACCATCAGAGAGCTACAACAACAAAATGAAGAGCTTACTAGAAGAATGACAGAAATAGAAATAGAGCAGCTGAAAGCTAGGAGAAAGGCCCAAGCCTTAGAGGGGATAGCTTTGCTAGCAGAGGCTGTTAAAGATCTATGAGGCTTGTTAGCAAAATCAATTATTTGTTATGTTTAAAGAATATTTTACTTTTGTAATTATTATTTTGATAAAACCATTTTGATGAGTAGGTTGAAAAGTAGTTAGGGTTTAGCCTTTAACTGAATTTTGAAAGATAGTATTAAGGGAGGTCACAAAGAGGACTAAGGGTTCGAATTTTGGCTGGATAGAGGAGGTCTCTTGACTTGTTGATAAGCTAATTAATTGACTCTCATGTGTATTTGATGAACTGATTATGAAACATATGCTCCATTTTACCCTTCAGTCTGTTCTTTGGCTTCATTTTTAGCTTGTTTAGCTACACAGTTGGTAATTTCATTGCTGGTTTATAGTTTTTATGCTTGTAGTGCTTGCCATTTGTGGATGAACTTCCATGTTATTTTCTGTTGGATACATGGTTATTATGTTATGCATCTCAGTTTTTCTTTAATTGCGATTTAGTTCTTATTTGGGTTATGAATGCATTCCCTCTTGTCACCAAACTTCACAACCAGAAAACCTTAAAAAAAACCCTAAAAACCTAGTTTTGTTTTATTGAAATATTTGAGATTATGTTGGCTTGTTTTCTCGTAGTCTGGAAACAATTTCTGGCATAAACACCCCCCAAAGCATGAGTCTTAGAGTGATACGATAAATGAGAGCTTTGAGAACAAGTCGTTGCCGGGAGATGAAAATGTTGGCTCGATCAGAGCATGCAGTCAAGTAGGCATCTGTAGTACATCAGTATGTTGACTCATAGACACAAGTAACCAAACTCATAGCTGCAGACCAATACAGGGTAGATCCATGAGTGGAATAAACAAGCATGGCTACTAGAATATAGCATAGATCCATGTGATAGAGGACTCAAACTTGGACATAGCTACCAGACATACAATGTAGATCTATGTCATATAAACGCAAATTTGAGCATAGCTACGACCATACAAATGTGGATCCATGCTAGATATACAAAACTCCATTGCAACCTGGGGAAAAATCAATGAGCGCTTTTAAACAAATACCCAGGGTCTTCGTCTCGTCTTCCACAAAGTACGATTCTATCCATGTGATTACAATGATATGAAGTCGAACATGGTAGAAACCACTTGATTACCCGCCAATGATGTGAACCGCTATCAAGTGCGCGGGAGATCGCCATTAATGTCAATGATTCCTAAGGTATTCTACTACAATCTACTGAGTGCGAATAGATGTCCTGATGTCGAACACCCAGTCGATTCTATCGATCAAAGGTCAATGATGTGAACCTATGTTGAGAGTGAGAGAATCTGTCATTAAGGCATACATATCTCAAGGTACTAAATATTGTTTCTAAGACTATTTCCCAGATGATGAGCTGATGTCAACAGGAATAGTCTCGTCGAAGGAGGGCCATGATAAGTCCCACATCGACGACACGAAACTCGGAACATAGTTCTGGAATGATGTGAATGTAGTAACCATATGATTGAATCAAAGATACTGACACAAAGACTATGTATACTACAAAGGTAAGACTTCTTCAGATCCCCTTTGAACTTCGGGAGGCAAGACAAAATGACTTGGTAGCATGACTAGACAAGACATATACACAATGCGACAGTGGACAATGCATTCTTTTGAAAGACTCAAAGGATTGGCATGACTCATGAAAGTGGATCATCACAGAGATCAACTGAATACCCAATTGACTGACATGATTGTGCAGACAAGTGCCATGTTCAAAGGTAACAACAAACAACTGCCATTATTTGCAAAATGATTCCCTTTCCCATTTCCCCCATCATGATTGATGAGTACCTCTTTTCGGTTTTACAAGTTCAAAGAGGGTAACAAACACTCTATATAGCTTGTCAGAAGACAAGTCCAGTCCCATATGTTTTACGAACCTGAGAGAGGAGGGGCTCGTTCCCAAAATGGGTCTCTCAATGTTTAATTTAACGAGTCCACTGAAAAAAAACTCGGTATCGTTCATGTTTAGAGAGTCTGAACGAATACGGAAGAAGAATCCATGGGGGTCCTTTTTCGTATGATTTAGTCTCTAAGGCCCAAAAAAGTATAAAATCATACCTTAGAGAACTCTTCCAGTCATGATTGGCTGGAGTGTTCCTTTCTCATAAATAGTCCTATCCAAACCGAGAAAGAGATAACCTACCATTGGATGGATGACTCTTCAAATACTTTAACGAACGTGAAGAAGACAAGATCGCTCGACAATCTTTTTGTATTTAGGGAGCCTGAAAAGGGTTTAAAGAGGACTCTATTAACCTTTTCCTGTTTGAATCCAGAGCACGAAAAAGTAATAAACTAAGCTCAAACCACTTTTCATGTTTTAACTAGAGCACGAAAAATGAAAAGTAAGCTCAACACCATCTTACTATTTTTAACGAGCTCAAAGATCAGTTGAAAGAATGCTCAGGGATTGGTTTCATTTTTATGCAAGATTGAAACCAATAGGTAAACTTATGCTTGAAAAATCCCATTAACATGACATACAGAGGTTGGAATCCTGCCCCTAGCATGATTGCTAGCAAATCCTACCCCTAGCATGTTTTCTAGCGGCTCGACATGCCATCAAGCTTCGTTTCATCTGACTATTCTTATTCCATACCCAACCTAAAAACCCAGTTACTAATATCAAAATTTTCACCAGGGGGTAGGAAGAATGAGAATCGGGCAGGCGAAGGTTCAAGTTCTAACACTAAAGTGAAGACTCGACTCAAGGGAAGGGGATTTGTTTCATTTTTACACAAGCTTGAAACAGAAGGTAACTATGCTTAAGAAAACCTACTTCATTTTTTAACAAGCTTGAAATAGAAAATGAACTATGCTCAAGAAAAAACTGACATGATGGTCAGGTGCTATTTCATTTTTTAATGAGCTTGACATAGAATGGGAACTTTGCTCAGGAAAAACTGACATGATGGTCAGGTGCTATTTCATTTTTTAATGAGCTTGACATAGAATGGGAATTTTGCCCAGAACATGGTTTCATTTTTATGCAAGCTTGAAACCAAAAGTTAAACTATGATTGAAAAGTGGTTTTATTTTTTAACGAGCTTGAAACCAAAAGTAAATTATGCTCTAGACATGGTTTCATTTTTATGCAAGCTTGAAACCAAAAGCGTAAACTATGCTTAAGGAGTGGTTTTATTTTTTAACGAGCTTGAAACCAAAAGCGTAAACTATGCTTAAGGAGTGGTTTTATTTTTTAACGAGCTTGAAACCAAAAGTAAACTATGCTCTAAAACCTACCCCTACCAAACATGATATCCAAAGGTTGGTAGGTTTCCCCCATTCCATAAAAGTTAGCAGCTTAGCTCCATTATGATGTCTATAGACTAGAGCCATGCCCCCCGGACCCCCCTTGAGCGTTTATGAATCCATAGTTATTCTTAAGAGTTTTGATTGATGTTGGTCTTTTAAAGCTTCGTAGTTCGCTTTGAATAGAACTTGGTTTTGTTAGATCTCTGATTTCTGTCTTCCTTGATAGAACAAGAAAAGATTCATTTTAGTTTTTCTTCATTTGTTATACATGATTTTTGTATGTTTTTCCTTTTTTCATAAAGTTGTGGAAAAGTGCATACGAAAGTTATTGTATGATTTTGCGATTAGTTCATTCACACTTTTAGTTGAAAAATCTGAACACTTTTGTATAAAGTTGTAACAATATTTTCTTGCTTTTCATTAGAGGTCTCACTTCTTTTTCAGTTAAAAAGAGAAGCATTTGTTTGTTTCAGTTAGGAATGGATCATTTAAGCAATTTGTTTCATTGTTATATGGGATTTACTCTATGTTTCAAATAAATTGAACCTCTCTCTCCCTCTCTTAGGTAGAATTTCATTGAAGAGGAAAACTTGCATTATCATATAGATCAGTGTGCATCTTCTTTAATTTCAAGTTTTCACTCCATGGTTCCACCTAAACGCACAAGATAAAATTAAGCGCTAGCTTAGGTTTAAATTTTTTTAGAAATTTGTGTGATAGGTTAGAGATGTGTTCAGGAATCGTTAAACGTAGGACCTGTCGTTATTTGTCAGCATTACATCCCGAGACTCACACAGTTCTTCCACGTACCATCGGTATATCGAACGGAATTTCACGTACCCTTGAGGTATATAGAAAGGTACTTCACGTACTTGATTGTATATCGGAAGGCCCCTTGTGTACGGTTATGCATTAGACAACACTACTATCGATTTGAGCTCCCACGTACCTTATGTATATCGGGAAACCCCACTAGGATTCCCTATCCATCTGAGTTATCCTTTTGGCCTGTCCTGTGAGGTTCCTGACTATTATCCACTCCTTTCACATGTTTGCTTGTTGCTTTTGGTTTTAGTAGCACTTGTTATCTGTACAGTTAGGATTTTTTACAAGAGAGAGATATTTTTGTTACATAGTTATGGCTTCACCTTTCGGGACTACCAACCAAGAGACTCCTTTACCAAGCATGTCTTTTGTGTTCCCTCCATATGGGGATGTTGGTCCTCCTCTCATGGCTACGTTAAGCCTTATTGGATTGACTATTGGATTACCTGTTTGGTTATTCTCTAGTCCATTTATCCCATGTACACCAGTTGCATCTGATCCTAATCCTTCATTGCAAGAGCATTAACCTCATGTTGATCCCTCTCCTTCTTCACCAAATGTGTCTTCTCCCATTTCTACCTCTTCGCCTGTTGAAAGTTGTAATACTAGTAGTTAGGTGGATAAGAAGAAGAAGAAAAGGAAGATTAAGAAGAAGAAAAAAAAACAAGCAACCAAGTCTCAACCAATCACTCCTCCTTGTGTGGATAGTGTTGATCTGCACACCTAAAGACCGTGTAAACCCAAATTCCCTTGTAGGCTTTGCAAGGGTGATCACCTTCTGAAAGATTGTCATGGTCTGTCCCTAGTTTTAGAAGAGTGGTCTAAGGTTTTTCAGCAACTGATGTCATCAACCTCTGGTCATCATACTGATGATTCCCCCTCAACCAATGACTCTATGGTTAAGAGTCGGAAGGGTAAAGTTAGAAATCCTTGCTTGCTTTGTAAGGACATGCACTTTACTTACCTTTGTCCTGTCATGGATGAAGCTTCTAAATTGTTGGAAGATATTACTATTTCTCATCAACGGCTTCCAACAGGTTATCGTAATTTGTCTCTTGAACCCCCATTAGTCGATAAAGTGGTCGATCCAGTTCTAACCTCGGTCGATCCCACTCTTCCGTTGAAGAGTGAAATTGAAGTGGTCAATCTAAGTCCATCCTTAGTTGATCCCACTCTTCTTTTGAAGAGTGAAGTTAAAGTGGTCGAGTCAGTTTCATTTCCACCCGATCCTGCTCTTTCATTAGAGAGTGTTAAGACTGAAGTAGTCTCTTTGACCAAATCTTCATCTTGTTCTCCTCTTCCAGTAGAGAATGAACCAAAACCCGTCGAAGTTTTTATTCTTCGTTCTGATTGTTCTCAACAAGAGGAAATTTTGTTTGTTTCGACAGAACCCTCTCCAAGTACTGAGGTTATTTTCTTTGACTGGAGTAACCTAACAGAGTCTCGTATTCATTTGAGTGTTCCTTTCTAGATAGTTGTGAATGTTACTGCTAGGTGGATACTTCGCACTATTGTTGACGAAGGGACTCTGTTAGTATTATATCCTCAACTACTGTGGGTTGGTTGAGCTCAAGATCCCTCATCCTAGGATATTAGAGGCCACCTCACCCACTAATTTCTCAACCATCTCTATCCATTAAAGCCCTATATATATGAGCTCATAGCCATGATTGAGGAGAGAACATTGAAGGTATTGTTATGCTGTTGGATTGATTCTTGGACCAAGATCATTTGGAGAGAGCATAGAGAGCTAGAGTCGAATATTTTTGGGATGAAGAGCTGGTTTCATGGAGATGCAACCAGAATATGATCTACTAATCTATGCTAGTGACTAAGGAATCTAGCAATATATATCTAAAATCAAACATCAACAATATATATGGAACATAAAATCAACTTGCATTAGAAATATGAAGAAGTTTACAACCAAGCCTTAGTGTTGACATGCATATCCATGAAACCATCTCTTCATCCCCAAAAGCTCCGACTCTAGCTCTCTATGCTCTCTCCAAATGATCTTGGGCCAAGAATCAATCCAACAGCATAACAATACCTTCAATATTCTCTCCTCAACCATGGCTATGAGCTAATATATATATGGCTTTAATGGATAGAGATGGTTGAGAAATTAGTGGGTGAGGTGGCCTCTAAGATCCTAGGATGAGGGATCTCGAGCTCAACCAACCCACAACAGTAGGGATAAGGGATATCTCGAGGCTTATCATCTAGAAGCCTCGAGAAACTTCTCTTTTTCCCTTTTTACCCAGGGTACCGTGCTTCTCCTTCTATGACAAAGCGGTTCTGGTAATAACTGCCTATCGACCAAGGGTAACAGGCGGTGGCACCACTTGTGGACAACCGATGAAAAGCGGTGCGAGCAGGGGTACCGCTCCTGGACAAAGGGACATGAGCGGTGCTGGGAATTTGTATGACAGACTGATAAGAAACCATTTAGTCTTCACTCCAGAAGCTAGGATTTAAGGCAAGTAGGTATGTCAAAGGTTTTATCACATGATGGTGAAAAGATTTTGGTATAACAGTACTGAAGATGTAAAAGGTTCTTTTTATTCAATAGAATACCAAGGAACTGCTTTTTTTGACTGAAAAAAAAGGGAAGCGTCATGTCCATGGGTTAGGGAATAAGGTTTTACTACGTCAACAATTTATCCAATAGTGATGTGATGTATCGACAAGTTAAGTACTACGGATGATTTAGATAGATATTGGTGGTGATCCACTTATTTCACTAGTTTAAAATAGTTTTTTATTTCATTATTTTTTTTGGTAGTTTTTCTATTTTTTCGAGTCTTGAACTTCTGAAGTAGTTTTGAGGCCCTAAATGATAGTTTTTTGGGCTTGCAATGTCTTATACGATATTATTAGGCTCTTGTCTAGGCATGATCCACTATTGTATTCGTCGACTAGATCTTTCTAACAATCTACTGAGCTCCCCAAATGAAGATCGTATGCAAAAGTTATGACCCCGAGAAGTTGATTGTTCAACTAACCACCTTTGGGCCACAAACTTTATGATGGTTCATCTTCTAGGGTTAGGTTTTTTGATGTTTAGAGTTCTTTCCCTCATGCTTATGATGAATAGGTCTTTTTAGTCTCTTTTTGTATTCAACTTGTGATGAATGAGCATGACCAACACATCTCTTCTCAGAGATGAAACTACCACCATTCTAGCTACTTTTATTTTACAGTCTGTTACATTTTATTCATTTAATAGAATCTGAGTTTATTGTATCATTGTGCTTATTGCTAAATATATGTGTATGTGAATATATATATGCTCTTTCATTTCATTCTCACATAAATCTAGAACACTAGTATTAGAGATTTCTGCTCTTGTGGTTTCTCAATGCTTGTCCCCGATGAGATTTGAATATCAAGAGTTGGGTCTCGAACTAGTTGAGCTTGGGGAAAACCAATATCATCGGACCAAGCAACCTCACATGGAAAGAGAAGAAAAGAGAGATGACAAAGCAAGAGATCATGTTAAGTTGTTGCTCGAGGAATCCCTCACACGATAAAGGAACGAGATGATGGTTAATTTCCCCCAGATTCTTCGAACGAATGCCGACGACAATGGATGCACCTTTAATGAGCAGTTGTTTTAGAGGCGTGATTCCCTTCAAGGTACAAGTTAACTTTGACATATGATTATTCAAAGGAAAGATAGATGCATATGCTTTGGAGAAATGGTTAAGTCTATTAGACGGTTACTACTCTGTTCAAAAAATTTTCGATAGTGAAAAGATCACCTTTGCGCTCCTTAAATCCCTCCCCCATATCTAATACTAGTTGGATGAGTACTACAAGAGTCATGCGAGAGATGAGTTTAAAATATACAGGACAAAACCCACTTGGGTGGCTTTTGTTGATGTTGTCAAGGAGGAATTCTACCCTTCCAGAAACTATGATGACTGGTACACTAGGTCCCAAAGTATTGCAATGGCATGTAGAGGTACATTCATATAGAGATGGATTTCCTATACATATCCTCACTGGGAGCTGCTTATTGGTACATGGTCAAGATTGAGGAAAAGTTTAAGCAAAAGAATAAGCGGGAGTTTGGATTTGCAAATCAACAACAATAGAATGTTGGCAAAATGACCTTAACTCATAAAGTAAAGGATAGAGCAAGGATGACCAAAATATTGATAACCAACCCAAGCCGCAGACAAATAAGGGTAACAAGAAATCAAAGGACACTAACAAGTGGTGTGAGTTCCACAAAATCCCTTGGCACAAAACTGATGAATGCCACTCAAAATAATCAATTTTGGTTGTGACAAAATCTTCGGAGCCGGACTTTGGCTTAAAATCTGATTTAGAGTAAGAAAAGGGAAAGCAGATCATTAATGCAGAACCTAGTACCACCATCACAACTACATATATCCAACCAGAAGAGTCGGAGGAGTCAGAGGAAGGGGAGATACTAATCCATTCACAATTGTGGGTGCATGAGAATTCGTTACATTTCCCTATTGATAGTGGTATCCAGAGGAACCTCATCTCGGTCAAGGTCGTCAAAAGATTGAAGTTGTCGACGGTTCCACACCATTAACCATACACCATGGGTTGGATGTGACAAGGACAAGGCATCTACGTTAGTCAATAATGCTTCCTATCTTATGACATCAATACCTTCAAAGATGAAGCAATGTATGATGTTTCCCCCTTGAACTTTGTGATGTTCTTTTGGGACAACCATATATGTGGTAACGTCATGTCGTGTATGGGTCTATACCTTGTCGTGTCATTGTTACTTTGGGAAATCAACTCTACAGGATACTAGAGACAATTCCCACCATTGAAATGTCTCTCCACACAAGGAAAGCAGGAGGATAGGGTAGTGGAAGCATACATAGACATATTCACCACACCTATCGGGGTGCCATTACATTGCCAAGTCAAGCATTCAATTGATTTGATCCTTGGGGCACCTTTATTGAATGGGACAATATACACACATTACCTTGTGGAAAATGAAGAAATCAAACGATGGATTCAAGAATTAATCCAAAATGGGCACATTCGATCCAACTCTTCACTTTGTGGGAGCCCAATTGTGTTGGTGCATAAATAAAGATGGGACATGGTGACTCTCTATTGACTACAAAGCTCTAAACAAGACCACAGTCCAGAATCAGTATCCCATTCCTTGGATCGATGACCTACTTGACCAACTCAAGGGTGCCAAGTATTTTAGTAAGATTGATCTAAAGTCTGGCTATCATCAGGTACCCATCGAGCATACTAATGTTTGGAAGATTGCCTTCAAATATTGGGAAGGCCTTTTTAACTGGTTGGTGATTCCTTCCGGCTTGACTAATGCTCCAACAAATTTCATGAGGATGATGGATGACAATATTTGTCCATTCACCAATTATTTTGTGGTTGTATATCTAGATGGCATCCTCATCTACAATAGAACATGAGAAAAAAATTTACCACAAATCCAACACATCCTTATCACCCTTCGACAACACAAGTTATACATAAATATAGAGAAGTGCTCATTTGGCATGGAGAGAATTTAGTATCCGGGATACATTGTGGATGGACATGGTGTGCATTTGGATCCAGCAAATATCCAAGCCATTCACAACTGTCTTACCCCAATAACTCTCACAGAGCTACACAACTTCCTAGGCCTTGCAAACTTCCATCACAGGTTTGTGTTCGACTTCTCTAATAGTGTTGGATTCTTATATAGGTGACCAAAGGGGTATCTAAGGCCAAGTTCATTTGGTCTAAGTCACAACAATAAGTATTTGGGGAATTGAAGTAAAACTTACGTTCGAAACCTATCCTCACCTTACCGTATCTGCAACAACTCTTTGAAATCAAGACATATGATTTGGACTATGCCGTTGGCATAAACCTCACTCAAAATGGCCATAGTAGCATATCATACTAAGACACTTTCATATGTGGTTCGCAAGTACACCACCTATGACAAGGAGATGTATTCCATTGTCTAGGATTGCTGCCAATGAAAGCATTAGATTCTAGGCAAAGAGATGATCATCTAGACTGATCACAAGCCCTTGCAGTTCATGAAAACAAAATGGAAATTACATACTGATCACCATCAAAAGTGGTCCACATACTTGTAGCAATTCCACCTATATGTCAAATATAAGAAGGGTAGCACCAATCGAATCGTTGATTGCCTTAGTTGGTCTATAGTGGAAGCATTGACCACAGTGCTAAACTCTTGTGGCTACCATACCTTTGGGAGGCCTCAACTATATGGAAATGATCCTAAATTTGCTTCCACCTATCAAGCATGATGTGAAAGCACACTAGTGGTGGGATTTCATATCTAGGAAGGATTTCTATGCTACTTGGGCCATCTCCGTGTTCCTACAAGCGAGCATGAGAAGTTGATTTGGGAAGCGCATTACAATCGGGTGGTATAACACTTTGGCACTGAAAATACAATGGTGGTATTGCAAAATTATTTTTATTAGCTCAAGCTCCGATAAGATGTCATGAGATATATCAGATCATGCACTTCCTGCGCCATCATGAAACTTGCCATTAAGAAGTAGGGGTTGTACACCTCTCTTCCTACTCCTAATGGGCCATGGAAATCCATCTCCATGGATTACATGTTCAGATTACCTTCAACCAAGCATGGTAATGACGACATGTTCGTGGATGCAGATCACTTCTCTAAGATGGCCATTCTGATAGTTTGTGAGAATATCATCTCTATTGAAGCCACTACTAAGATATTCTTCGAGTGTGTTTGGGTTCATTTCGAGTTTCCACAGAGTATCATTTCATATTAGTATAGCAGGTTCCTAAGCACTTTCTGGTCCATCATATGGTCGTTGATGGATACCAAGCTTACCAAATTGACTGTCTTCCACCCGTAGATTGATGGACATACAAAAGTACTCAACCAGATGATTGTGCATATTTTGAGAATGTACAATTCTAAACATTCTCAAACGTGGGATGAGAGTCTTCCATATTTTTAGCATATCTATAATAGAGCCCTTCATAGCTCTACAAACCACAACCCTTTTTAGGTGTTCCCAGGGCTCCAACCATTAGCCCTAGTTAATGTACCTCTGCCTATTGTATCCAGACAGGAGGAATCCACCCATTCTCAGATTAGGCTGACAAGGCCACCCAATTTGTTGAATGAATCCAAGACATCCACCAATAGGTCCATAACATTTTGGAAAAATCCAATACCAAGTACAAGCAGTGACATGACCATCATTAGGTTCAACACAAGTTCTAGGTGGGTGATAAGGTTTGGTTGCATTTGCAGAAAGAGAGGATCACAAGACCCCATTGCAAGATTCATCCACTTAGATATGGGTCATACACCATCACCAAGGAAGTTGGTGAGAATACATTCAAATTAAGCATGTCTCCATTCCTTGGCTTGCACATAGTATTTAATGTGGAGATCCTTCGCCGCCCATACTTTTGACCATTTTTGGACACATAAGAGGTGGCAAAGCAGTTGACACCTATAGATATTAACCCTAATTGCATGGAACATGAACCCAATGATATAATCATGGACACATAGGTTAAGGGAACCCACCAACAAGATATCCAACTATATCGGGTTATCAAAGTAGGGTAGCTACTTCACTAAGGCAAGTGGCTCACCAAGAGTCAAGTCCAACATAAGTTTTCCCATTTGATGGGGGAACTCAACATAATGGAGTCAAGTCCAACCGAAGTTTCCTGATTGTTAGGTATAAATTTCTTCCCGTGGGTTGGCCTCTTCAAATCATAATAGGATGTAGCCATTTAAGTGTATGAAGTGGATGGAGCTCGCTAGAGAATGTATGAAAATGCATCTATGGTTTCATTCAAGCCCCTAAGTTTCAATTCATTGGTGTTTAACCATGACCAGGATATCAATACACACTTTTACATAACTTGTAAAGATGCCATAAATGTAATGCTTTGGTTTTAGTAGACAGGGTAAAATCCTTTCAATGATACTGCTTGAATTTGCAATTTTGAAACTGGACACTAATGGTGAATTACAAGGCTAAGTCTATGTCCCCCATATGTATGTGAGTATAAGAATCTATCTTGAGCTATATTTCATTTAGATTTCAAAACATTTAATGATAAGAATCCCGAATTTCCCAGCTGTACTCTAAATATCAACTCTAGCACCACCCAAAGGACAAAGCATGCTTGATAATGTAGTAAAGGAAGACAAACAAAATTTAATAAGACAAGTATATACAAATTGAAAGGAAGGGAAATTTTTATTTATATACAATGTTGATTCTCTCAACTCGACTAAGTGAAGTACTACTTAAATACTTGGTATTTGGCAAGGAAAGGATCCAACTCTCCCTCCAGAGTTTGAAGTTTGAAAGTACCAAGGCCAAGTTTCTCAGCAATTCAGTAAGGACCAAGCCACAAGTGTTGAAAATTTGTATACTTTCCTTTATCCTCACGTGGCTTGTCTCATTTTAGGACCAGATCACCAACTTTGAAATCTTTGGTTCCAACATGACTTAGATCAAACCACTTTGAAAATCTATTGATGTGTGGCAAAATGCTTTCTAGATTTATCCCTCTCCTCCTCAAACCTCAATAATGTATCGATTTTGTTATGGATTATGGGGCAATTAGAACCTCTAGAAGCTTGGGATAGTTGTAAGAAAGGTATACATATGTTTAAGGTAAGATAACTTCCTTCACATACACAAGAGGGTAAGGGGACATTCCTAATGAATTCTTTGGGGTAACCCTATAATCCCAAATGGCATTTGGGAGAGTGTTATGCCAATTTATTTGGTGTTGGATGACACTTTTCTTTACGATTTAGATCAAGTTTTTATTTGTTGTTTCATCCAGCCTATTCCCTTGCCAAAAATAGTTACCTGAGTAATGTAACTTAATACCCTTTTTTAAAGCAAACTCATTCAATTTCAAAGACATGAAATATGTAGCATTATAAAAACAAGAGCAATTCAAACCCCAAACTTTGGTAATGATGTACTCCTCCAAGAATTGAAAAACATCATCTTCGTTGACCTTTCGTAAGGGTATAACCTCTGCCTATCTCGTGAAGTAGTGAGTGGTTGTTAAAATGTACTTGTGCTACCTTGAGGATTTGGGGTTGATTTCACCAATGATATCTAGTTCCCATTGTTCAAAGGGTTATACAATGACCACATGTTGCAATGGGATGGCAAGATTATTTTCTCTCCCAATGCTATTTTGACAAATGACATAGTTCCTTATGCAAGAGTGAGCATATTTGAAAAAGGTACGCTAATAATAACCAACCTTAAAATTTTTGTGTGTTGTACTTTCACCCGTGTAATGTCCTATACTCGACCCATCATGTAACTCTACCAGTACCACTTCTGCATCATTCTTCTCGAGACATCTTAATAATACTCCATCATAATTTCTCTGAAAAATAATGTTGTTGACAATCTGATACATGGATAATTTTCTCATAAGGGAAATTCTTTGTTTTGCATTCATATATTTAGGAGATATACCATGCCGCAAATATTGTTGTAAATAATGATACTAGGAATCTATGGCAGCAAGAACATACTAGGGATCCTGGGTACAAAATGAGACTTCATTTTCCCAGTCATCTTCCTTTTTGCACGTTGAATCAAAAGATGCAATCAAGAGTTTGCATAAGCCTTGTACTTTGATTATTGTGGGTGGTTTGAATTCTAAGTCATATTCATGCATTTTAGTAACCCAATTCCCTCTTCTTTCACCTTCCTCTTTTTGGATAAAGAGTGATTTAACAACTGGATGTAGGACAATCATTTTGTTCCTATTTTTCAAGATGTAAGGCCTAAATTATTTAATTGCTTTGCAAATAGAAAAATATTGTTTGTCAATATAGAGATAATTTATTTTATCCCCTTGCATCTGAGTGCTCATAAAAGAATTAGGGAATTCATTCCATTGATCTTCTTTCTGAGTGAGCACTGTTGAAATGAAATGATTGGACACAAAGGTGTATATTAAGAAATATTTCTTGAAATATGGGTTGTGCAAGGATGGATCAGTGGTTATGACTATTTTAATATTCCTTTTGTTTTGAAACCCACCTGAAATATGCGTCCTTCTTGATCATTTGTTGTAGGGGTTCAATTATTTTTGCAAACTTTAACAAAAACCTGCGAACAAAATTTGTCTTTCCCATAAAATATTGCATCGCTTTCTTGCTACTAGGAAAATGGATCTGTGCAATAGCTTGTATTCTTTTAGGATCTACATATGTCTGAACTTTTGAAATGATGTGTCCCAATAGTTTCTCCCTTGACACAACAAATATGCTCTTCTTAGTATTTAATGATATTTCATACTTTTTGCATGTCTCAAAAATCTCTTTCAGATGGTTAAAGTGACCTGCTTTGTTCTTAAAGAAAACTATGACACCATCGAGGTAAACAAAAACTTCGTGGTCGACCAATCCTTTGAATAATGTGTCCACGGATTCCTGAAACATGACTCCTGCATTTATTATGCCAAAAGGCACCCTTCGAAAAGCTAAATTTTCCCACTTCATCCTAAAAGTGGTTTTTAAATGATCATTCTCAGCCACTAAGACTTGATTATAAATAAAAAACCCATATAGTAAATAAAGCCTCTCTGATATTGAAATGAGTTGTAAAATCCGCTCCATGGGCGGAACAAGGTAGTTATCTTTGTTAGACGCTCTATTCAAATTCTTGAAGTCTATACACAATCTGATTTCTCCCAATTTATTTCTTACTGGAACTAGATTGGCAACCCATTCCAAATGTTGAACTTTGAAAATAATCTTGGCATCTAGTAACTTCTTCAATTACTTATGAACCAATGGTTCTAGGGTTGGGTGTAGCTTTCTAAGTTTGTTGAAACAATTTGACTCTTGCTTTCAAAGGAATGATGTGTTGAATGATTTGGATGTCATACATTTTTATTTCATCATATGCCCATGCAAAAACATATTTATACTACCTAAAAAAATGAATGAAGCTTTGTCTTTCCTTTGGGGAACAACAAGAGCCTAAGTTTACATTGTTTGTCTCTTTTGGTGTGCCAAGATTTATGAGTTCATACTGCATGGAGGAACGGTTGGTATTGATATTAACCAGTTTCCTAAATTTCTCTTAAAGATCGAATAACTTCTCCAGAGTAAGCACTCCTTTCGAAACAAAGTTCCTTTTAACATATTTTCTGTTCTCCAAAGATTCTCGTAGATTAGGATCGTGTTCCTTATCATGAATAGTAGAATATTTGAATGTATTCTCATTAACGAGGAAGTCAATAATTTGTTGATCATTGTTGAACACTCTCTAATTGGTTATATTGTTTGGACTGAGAGCCTGAAAGAAGTTCACAAGAAACTTATCATTTATAGGAACTAAATGTGAAGCAATGAGAGCTAATAAATCAGATGCAACATTCATAGAATGAGGTATAACATTAATATTAAGAGCTTCAAAATTTGAAATCAAATTCCATAACTATGCTTGGTAACCTTCAAGTGTGGAGAGATGAAGTGTATATTACTTATCACTTGTCTAACAACAATTTTAGAGTCACCAAAAACTTTTGAATTTTTTACTTTGAGATCTATCGATTCTATTTTTACACTCAAATTCTAAGCTACAGGAGAGGAAAATTTTGCATCATTAAGGATCAACAAGGACATAGCCATCCCTTGCACCCTCCTACATTTTAGAGATATCAAAATACAAACTCCAAAAGTTAGTGTCTAAATTAATGTTAGAAAGTAAGTTATCATTTAACCCTACTATAGTACAATCATTATCTCCAGTTTGTGTGAATTGAAGGAGCTCAATTGTGTGTCTTTTTTTGGAATCAATTCTTCCACATTATAACAATTTAAGCCGGTTTCCAAGAAGTAATTACCAAGGATGGATTGAGTGAAATTTAGAGGTTCATTATGTTCATCCAATTCTGTGATAGTGTTCTTCATATGTGCCTCTCTATCTACTCGAATTTGTTTCAATTGATTCTTATATGGAAACCATAAATGAGACTAGTCAGTGGCAAAATATACTTGGAACTTGCTAGACCAATCCTTGGAGCTCCAAAATATACTTGGAGCTATAAGTGAGTAATAAACCGTATTCCTCAGGGATATCTACTACGACAATGTCGATAAACTAGAAAACTCTATGATTCACAAACAAGCTGAAGATAAATCTTTTTAATTCACTGATTACCTAACGCCAGATATATTGAGTTGAATAATCCTAAAAGGACAAGGAGTTGGTTTTCCATTTATATTCATGCACATTGAATAAATAATTACGTTAGAAGAGGCTCTAGAATCAACTAACCAATTATGTAAATTGTAGTGGTAAATCTCAAAAGTTAGAAGGAAAGGTGGGGTTTGGGATTAGACTTGGCCCAGTGATGGCCTCATTAATTTGATTATCCTACTTGGAACCAATACCCTCATCCCATTTATTATTTGTTAAAATGGGATGCAAATCATAAGTCACTCCAAAAGCTTCCATTAGTAATTTCCTCTATTAGGGAATATTGCATAATTCAAAGAGTGAAATATTTGGTATACCCTTTTTAAAAATCCCCAATAACACTGCATTCAATGCATTGATTGGTTCTTTTACTCCTTGAAGTAGTAGTTGTCTCAGGTGAGTTGGTTGAGGCTTTATTGTTGACAGGTGGCACCATCTTTTGGGGTAGAGGTACAACAACGACATTTGAGTCTGAGCAACCTCAACTTCCTTTTCTGGTTGGTTGGAATTTGAGTTTATTTTAGTAGGAGATGCATTTTTCTAATTTGTACCATATATATTATATTTCTTAGAATTTACAATTCTTTTAAAGGGTTGGGTAGAGTCACTAACATGCCCCTTAATTTTCAGAGCATAGTATTTTTGGGATGTCTGTACATTATGTATTTCATATGTGTTTGAACTATCCTCACCTTCTTCCTCCAAACTTGGAGCCTAGTCCCACAATAACGAAGTGGTTTTCTTTAGGTCTTCTTCATATTCTTTCATTTTTTCTTGTTTAGATTCTTGAGTTTATTCTTCATGCAACAATATCTTGTCCAACAGTTGGATAATTACTAGACTCATTGGATTTATCCTTTGTGGACTAGTATTCTCTGAATGATTCACTTGGTAGCAAGTGCAAAAGTGATCCATATCCACATCATTCAAATTTAAAGTTGATGATTAATTTTTGGGGGTTTGGGTGTGTTGTTTTGCTTCTTAAAAAAGGGATGGAAGGATTTCTTGCCGGAAGGCACTTCCCTAGAGTTTTTAGAGTTTTTATCTAGATCAACAATTTCATTGGATAACTTCTTGACCAATTTTACCACACTCCCCAAATCAATAGGGTTTTCTTTAATAGGATTAGTCATTAACAAAGGCTTCTTGGATGATGTGGATTTTTGTTTGCCTTTAGTTGAATGTTTAATTATGTTAGACATCTCGAGTTCTATCTTCTTAGCCTCCTTAATTTTTTTTATGAAGGAGACTCTTCTACCTCTCTTTACAAACATGGCTAATGAAGGACAAAGAGCTGAATGTGTTGAGTGTTGGAAGGAAACTTATTCAACACAGCTGTAATGAATTGATTAAAATATTGTTTTCCTTTTTGTTCATTTTCTTAGCAAGTAATTCTCTCATTAGTGTAGCGTGGGTCTTCTCTTTTCCAAATTTACCCAGAATTCTCTTCTAAAAATCATCCCAACTTGTAATTGACCCAGGAAGAAGAATAACATACCATGAAGGTATAGGGAAACAATATGCAAACCACATCTTCGGGTTCAACATTCATTAACCTAAGTGCCAAATAAAAAACTCTTAATATGGTCTTCACGAATGCATCCTTAGTTAATATCAAACTTAGGGAACATACGCTCAGGGTGCTTTGGTAAATCATGGAGCTTACTAGCGATATTCAAAGCAACATGTGACCTCCAATTTGGTAACTAGTTATGATCCATATTATGAATATGACAAGGCGATACCAACAAAGTTGGGATATGAGGTGAATGAGGTGTCTCAAGGGGAAAAGGTTCTAATTGATATAAGTGTCCATGAATATCTTGTAGGTTTAAGTCCATTATATGCTCCAAAGAGTAAACAAGTAATTATTATTCAATTTGTATAACCCTTTTTCAAGAAGCATGGCGTCTAGGTAGTAAGGGAGATACATGTAGTTGCCTAATCTGCTTCACATATGACTTGTTGAATCAGTGAAAAGTGTTAACTTTCTTAATGAGGGATTGCAAAAATATGTTTAGAAAATGACTCTAGTTCTTCCAAATCGATATGACTATCCTAGAAATATTTCTTAGGGTCAAAATAAGCCCCTTGGGTGGTTGAAGTGTCAAGCTGGAAATTCTTAGGCGAGGTCCTGAAAAATACCCGCTTGGAAGAGGAATTTCTCTTCCAGCCATATACTAATGGCCCTCCTTCTAGCATAAAATATTTTGACTCTTGGAAATGTCTTGGTGTCGACAGTAGGGTTTCTCTTCAATTGACCTCAAACCGTTTGTAATAGGGAACCCATCTAGATTCTGGCTTGGAAACCGTTAATGGTTTGGGTTTTGCTGGTTGCGGCATTGTCCACCATTTATGATTTAACTTTAAATGTTTTAATGTATAATATGATTTATTCTAAATGCAGATTGCTGACTATCCTATACTATCCTATCTAGGAGTGAATTTAATAGGGTGAGTAGTGAAATGATATTCATTACACATGTTCCAAGTTTAGGTAGTTGTTCTTGGAACATACAAATGAATAACAGAATTGAAGTATGGATATAAGAACAATCCTCTCCCAAGTACACAAAGGATGCCAAGGACACAAAGGAGGCCATTTAAGAAAACCAAGCGTGTGAGGAGTCAAATTTGAGTTCTTTGGAGGTAGTGGATATTTCATGAGCCTTTAATTCACTGCTGGTGGGTGAGATCCTATGGTTTATATTAGTCACATGAGTATCAAATTGATATTTGTGTTGTAGAATGACCATTGTACTGATAACATGCACTGTAGGGTGTATTAATAGTTATGAAGCCGTGCGGGTGTACCTTCTGAGTTTTTCTTGGGCACTTATGGATTCATGTTGATTCTTGGATCTAGTGAGGAAGTCTTTGGCTGGATTCATGTTATATGTTGATGATGCTTTACCATGCAAATTGCTAAAATATCAAATGTGTACGAGATTTATGTGATAATATATTCCCCCTTGATGTATGAGGTTCGAAGGGTACTTTAGAGACGATAATGCCTCATCGTTTCTTTTGTGTTCTTTGTAGAGCCAATAATGCATCATCGTTTCTTGAAAGCATGTGAAACATAGGTAAACAAATAGGACCTTCCTGAGGAGGAAATTTTCCGATGGAATAATAACCAAGAATGTTATTTTATACAAAAAGGCATGCATACCCATGCTCGTGAAAATCAACGAAGGTGTCTATAATATATAAGAGAACCAAGGGGTCCACTCATAGAAACTGCTAGTACATGAATGAAGATGTATTCAATGCATGTAGGCGTATATGAACCTGGAAATGGTGTCAGTGGTGTCGAATAAGTTGGATTGTTGAAGATCATGAGAAGCCCGTGGGGGTGGGTTACCGGAATATTGGTGAAGTCACTAAAAGGGGTACTTCACTGTACCAGATATGCTGCTACCATGATTTGCAAATGTGAACATTTCTACCTTAGAAATTTATGAATCCCCCTAATGTGATAGATGTGGTGACATCGAGCATATGGGAGACCACTAAGTTAGGGATCACTAATGACTCTCCTTACTCAGTTTGAGGCGATCCCTTATATTGGTTGGAAGGGGTCCCAAGGTACCACTGCAACTTCTACAACTCTTAGAATGACAGGGTTAATGTTGATGAAAGATGAAGATCATGATAAGATGAGGGCCTTATATTTGTAACAAAGAACATTTTGTAACCAACTGTAGGATTGAATGACCTGAAACAATATTAGTTGATAAGCATGGGGCTCATAAATTCTTTTGATCAATGTGAACTTGGGGAGTAACTGATGAAAATGTTGTTCAAAATTTTGGGACAAAGTGTAATGGAGGGAGACAAACTACAAATGAAGGGTTTTATGGGAAACATAGTACTGAGGGTAGCGGTGACTGACAAAACTACTAATGTTAGGGATCTGGAGACTCAATGACATCGATCAATGATGAATAGGGGGTTGCTACCAAAAGAATTGAAGGGTTCTTGCGGTTTTGAGTGTGTTGGGAAACCGTTTGTACATAAAGAATGATTGGTGGGGTCCCCATAGTTTTGGGCATGTTGGGGGACCAATTTGATGATGGGTGGGATTCCTGCAGTTTTGGGTGAGTCGGGGAATCATTTTGATGATGGATGGAATTTAGATGGTTTTGAGTGAGTTGGGGAACCTTTTCCAATATGAAGTGAAGGTTCTTCTGCAAACTCAAAGATGGGTGCACCATGAATCAATGCCATGCAGATTGTTCCTACATGAATAACTCGACATAATTGGTTGTTTGAGAGGGACCGGGCCCCATTGGTGTCTTTACTGGGGTCATGATATGAGAAGGATTGTAGAAAGGCGGATTCTTATGGAGGTATGATATGGTAATGATGAATCTTTCTCATAACATGTGCCGAGGAATTTATTGGCATGAACAGTTGAAGGTGGGGGAGTAAATCCACGACTATAAAATGATTACCTATGCATGGATCTTTTCAACTATAGGGAAAATTCCTCATACTTGTGGGGGGATTGACATAACATGTGTCAAAGAATGACGAGGTTTGCAATGGTGCGAACAACCATGGAAGGGATGTGGGATTCACAATAATGACATTTATGGCATCTTAAGATTGGAATTTCTGATGACTATATGGGATGAAGTCTTATTATTATAATGCAAAATTATAAGTAGGCTGGGTGGTTATCGAGTGATGCTGGTTGATGCATGATAAACGGAGGGATAATGGTGTCGATATGCAAGATTTGGGATTATAACTACGAGGAAATGTTGTACATATTGTTTCTATATGTTGAAAATATTCATGTTCGGGTAGAATCCTATACACATGATGCACATGGACCAAGTGTAGTAAAGGACATGACAATGCAAAAATAAATCCCTGAAACATGATGCACCTATTTGGTGCGT
Source organism: Pseudotsuga menziesii (assembly GCA_001517045.1). Classification (NCBI taxonomy): domain Eukaryota; kingdom Viridiplantae; phylum Streptophyta; class Pinopsida; order Pinales; family Pinaceae; genus Pseudotsuga; species Pseudotsuga menziesii. The sequence goes on along the minus strand of LPNX011087184.1, from coordinate 275,899 downwards.
GAGATTGTGCTGGATGAGGTGATCAAGATGGGGGACCAGGGGAGGTCATTATGTATTCCTTGATGTGCTGATTGAGGCAGTGTGTACAGTTCATGAAATAGAGCTACCGTTTGGGCGTGACGAGGTTTTGAAGATTGGGCCAAACTCTTTAAAATAGTGGTGGGGCCCACTTTTCAAAATAATTCACACTATTTGACTTACGTGATCGGGATTATTTTTGTGATTTTCGAGAGTGTTGTTCAACCATTTCCCGAGAAAAGAGAGTCAGGTAAGCCAAAAGGTTATTCCCTTTATTTTTATCTGGGCAGATTTAGGGTAGGGATTTCCCAATGTCCGTACGGATGGTTTTAATCCCTCAAAATAATTCACGCAAGTTTTTGGGATTTTCGCATGCTGGGGTGCGAGATAAGAATTTGAACTCACTCTGTACAAGTACGAGATAACAGGTTTTGACCATGCAAAGCTTGGTATTTTCATGTTTCGGTCGCACAAAAATGTTGCGCGCTTGTTTAATGGACAATCGCGCTTTCGTGCAGCCGAAGCGTGTAACACCCGCACTAGTTAGGCATGAATGTTAGAACAATAGTCATTCTTAAGTGTTTCCAAGACAGTTAAGTCCCATGCAGTATTGATCATGTGAGTAATTGATTGACAATCATGCTAGGAACAATTGTAATATGATATGTATGTGCTACATTGTTGGTTTGAAAAGGAAAGACCCATACGAGTTTTGTGTAGTGGATGAACTTATCCTACTGATCTCATGGGATTTGTAGGTGGATATGGATTTTGAGTGGTGTGAGTGAAGCTATGCGGACCTGGTGGATGCCATCAGGAGGGACCGTCAAGCTATGCAAGCCTTAACTGAGGCGAGACTCCTAAAGTTTTTCAAGTGCAAATTTATGAGATTTGCAAACTATCTCTTACGGGAGATCATCCAGATGTGGGATCCAAATAAGTTTGTGTTCCATGTTAGAGAACAAGACCTGAGTGTTACAGCTGAAGAAATATATTTCTTGAGTGGGTTGAGTCACCATGGGGTGTGGGAGTCAACCCACCTAACCATGGGTGGAGGGTGTACGATTCTTAGATTGATCGAAAAATCTTGCGGTGGTGATTGTGAAGCTTTGGATTCAAGGAAGATATTGGTGAGGCATCTCCATAGTTTGGTGGTTCAAGTGGTAGCAATGGTGGTATTGAGGATACTAGGGGTATCCTTTCGCACATTATTACTGGTGGTCAGATGTTACTGGTGGAGAGGGTGGTAGGAGGACGTTAGGTTTCTTGGGGTTCAATGCTTCGAGAGAGCATGATGGATCAGCTTATGGATTTACACCAGGGTGGAAGGACAAGGACCTTTCTCCATGTGAGTGTGTTATGTGATATATTCTTGGAGTGATTTTCGATGTTGAGGCATTAGGTAGTGGTGCTACCTAGGGGGCCTTGGATGGTATATTGGGGGGTGTTGACACTGTGCTTTGGTTACCAGGGTTAGTACTGTATTTACACCACATTTCATGGATGTGTGGTTTCATCACATTGGTATAATGAAGAGGTACCCTTGGAGTGGGATGGTATGAATAGGGGACCTAGAGTTACCATAGTCAATCGGTGGTTGGGATGCCTTAGGTATGCTTTGTATTTTATCATTATGTCTATTTCCATACATTTTTATGATTATGCACAAAAGTTTGGATATATGTATTAATGACAGGTATTTTGATCTGTGATGCATATGTTGGACCAGTATGAGTGCCTCGTGGAGCTCAACGTCATCCCTGTCAGGACCGATTGGTGAGGCCAGGGATGCTTGAGCGGATGTGGGTGCGGTTGTGCCCCTAGTTGCTGGTGTCACTGCTCTTGATGGGGGAGCAGTTGATGGGGATGCTACGACCATGAAATTGATGTAGTTGGAGAGGCGGTTCAATGAGATGACCATGGGGATTGATGAGTGGAAAATTGATGATCTTGATGATGAGGAGCTTACATAAAATTTGCAAATCCCCACTGCTTGTGGAATGGGATGGTGATTCGTGATGAGGTGGTTGGAAGTGATGTGCCATGTGGCATGGGAGATAGAGGGAGGACATGGCCTTCCATCGAGACATAGACCATGACAGACCAGGACCAACTCGAGGCCTTGATCCGTAGGTAGTGAGGGGTGTAGACATACTCCCATTAGTGATTATCGGACCCCACGATCCTGCTGCTGGTGGGGCATCTTGAGTGCGAGGCACTCCATATGTTTTGGATAGGGCCGAGAGCCCTTAGATGTATTTTTTTTGATAAGGCGTGTGATAGGCGAGTTTATGATGTATCCCCCATAAGGTGCATGATTCGTTTTTGTATATTCCCTTAGAGGGACATTTTTGTACATGATAGACATTTTTTGATTAGCGATATATATATACAACTCTTTGTCAGCATGTGTTATATTTCCCATGCATATATGTTGTGTTTATGTACTTTTGAGGAATGATGATGATTTATTCATATGTTGATATTGATCATGTATAGTGGTAGGATTTGAACATTATGTTTGGTTATTCACATATGATGATGTATGGATGTGTTTATGATTTATGCATAGCAATAGGTACTTACACATTTTTTTGATGGCCCACATATATATGGATACATGGTATTGTTGGTTTTATGCAGGGTTAGGTAGACGATTAATGTAGAAAGTGCCAGTTCAACACCTCGTCGACGATCGAGTTGACGAATGCATTAGCATTTCTTGGGACATGAGAGAAAGTAATGATGTCAAACTATCATACGATAAGGGGTACTCGCAAGAACTTGTGAAAGAGGAGCGGATTAAGGACACAAAAAACATTGTTTAAATGCAAGACAACTAGGTTTGAATCTAAGTGCACACGTAAATGGATGATGTTGAGGTGGATTGCGTGAGTCAAGATACCTATAAGAATGTCATACTCAGCTTGGTTATTAGTGAGTTCCCTGAGGCATACTTCTCCTCTGTGATATAAAGTTTGGTGGGGGGTATAAATGACTTAAGCAACTGATTCAAGATTCCTTGACCAATGGCTTGCACCATTTGCGGAGCTAATGTAGTTCTTGGCAGTTGGGAATATGCATTATAAACAAAGGATCATTTTAGTTTTCCATCAATGGGATTGGAATCATTTTTAAAGTGAAAAAAGAAATGGGGTTTGAATAATGCATTTGTGGGATCCTATGCATGTTGTTGTTGCAGGTCATATCTTGGAGGGATATGACTTGGGTGTATGGGAATGTACTCAACATAGGTGGGGGGACCCTTTCCAACTATTGAGGTAATGGGTGTAGAGGACCGTGGTCCTCATCAGAGGATGATGAATCCTTGATAGTGAGTAGACTGACTAAGGGGGAGACACTCTCAATTGTATCAGCTAAGGCGTGAGCAACTTGCTCCATGGATGGAACTTATGGAGATACCCTGAGGTGGAGAAGTTGGTCTTGTAGACACATATGCTTGAGGCGAACCTCTCACTCAACGTATAATATGGGGCACATAAATGAATAATGGGAAGTAGCACCATAGGATCGACATGGGTGTGCTACCCTGGATGGCATAAGTCCATGTGTTAGGGGTGGTGGTGTAGACATAAGTAAGGATGCCCTATTATGAATAGGGATTATATGATTATGGTTATCACACGAGATGCATCCATTGTGTTGATCGCCGTGTTCATCCTGAGTCAGGTGTAGCCATGGTGGTGTAGGGGTCCCAAGAGTAGAGGAGTCAAGAGACCTGACCGGTGCGACTACCTAGGTGGTCACAACATTGATGGAATATGTTTGTTGTGGTGGAGAAGTGGGTATTTATACCAAAGGTTGGGTTAGGCGATGGTCACCAATGTGTCCCAAAATATAGGGTGATAGGGGAAATGGTTTGTATATTTCATAGACTAAAAACAATTTGTACACGCTTTGTTGGTATGCAATGATTTGGAATTGGGAATATTGTTGGGTGTTGATTGGGTTACAGTTCCCCTTGCCACAATAAGAGATGCATGAGTGATGCTCACCGATGTGTTTAGTAAATTCCTAAGCTCTGGTAAGGTAGGGCACATGTTTGTCACATGGCCTTATTGACGACACAAAGCACATGGTGTCGTGATCTTCATTGTGGGTGTATCATGCATGATGGGGGCCTTCGATGTTTGTTTTTTGGCAGCTCTAGTGTTAGGATTAATGGTTCCCATTGAAGGCTCCAAAGCATGGTTGTTTGTGGCGGGGGCTTTCAACGTGGGTTGATTAATGCCCCTGTTGGTAGTGGCTTTTAGCTTGGGTTGAATGATGCCCCCATTTTGAGTTTGTATGATGGTTGGATGCCTAGTCACATGTGGAATGGGATTTGTGCATGGTGCAGATGGTGTGAAAGGTCCTATAGGCATGAACTCATAGTGTGCTAGGGGTTTTGAGGCCATCTCAGGATATGGTGGTGCAAGGTACCACACATGGATCACACAGGGATTCCCAAAGTGATCCTGAGGAGAGTTAACTGAGACATGATCGACGTTCCTTGTACTCCTGTAGGAGGGAACATCTATAGTATTTGGAGCAAGGGGGAATGAAGGGAGTTAGTGTTTGTTCCACTCCATGAATTGTGCAGAGTGTTGATTTTTTTGACGTAAGGTGGGAAGAATCATTCCCTGAGGTGAAAATGGTGCACATGAGACCATTTGTCGAGGTGGGGATTTCAGGTGGAGGGCATGAATATGCCCCTAGGAGGTCGCAATCCTTATACACATTTAGGAATACATCAACATAGGAGGGTTGTTGGACTTCACCTACTATGGGTAGGACGTTCTCAGGATCGATAGTGGCATGGGGGTTGTAGTAGTTAAGATGGTAAAGGGTGACTACCTTCCCTTTAAAGGGAAACATCATGATGCAGATGATTGGTTATGCAACCACTCTCATGGCATACATGTAACTATGATCCAATAGGATACTGCAATCTAAATGGGTGTCAACAAATTCAATATCGATCATTACCATTTCCCCCCAGCTCGATGTGAACATTCTGGTACAATCCTCATGGTTGGGATGGTCATCCATCAGATGCACAAAGATATATATAAGATAGGACTAACTTGTGTGAGGCAAATTGTTTCCAAAAATTTGAGGACATGACACACGTGGGCGCGCCTTCATCGATGATGCATCGATTAATGATAATGTTCTTAACGATGAATAGAACTTGAAATCCGACTGATGAGGGTAGTCATGGTTCACCTTTGTCTAGGTCAAAAGTCATGAGGTGCGAGTATGCATGGTCAACAATTCCAAGTGCATTTAAGAGTGCCTTGCGTTGTGTGGGGCAAGACTGAATCACTTTTAAGGTGGACATGGTGGCTAGAAACTGTGACAAGTTATCCATAATACTGTAATTATGGGAAGCCTTCATATGGGGGTTATGAGGGGTACTTCAAAGTAGTGTCTTTGGTATTATCGATATTTTCTCTTTTCTTGGGCATGAAAGTTGCAAAGGGACGCTTGAGGGGATAGGGGCCTCTTCTTTAACTAGTGAGGGATTGGGTCTGGTATACCCTTTCACAAGATTCTTGAGGTGGATAGATGTCGTGTTCATAATTTTTTTTTAAAAGGATCCATCTTTAGAGGGGAAAGGATCTAGCTATTGGGTAGCCATTCCTTGGTTGGCGAAGGATTGTTGTAAAACATCTTGTTGGGGTTGTGGTACAGGAGGCACCTGAGGGGGGTTTGCTGGTGTTTACAAATTTTCCTCCACCAACTACTAGAAGTCGAGGATAAGCAGGAAATGGTTAGTGTAATGGCCATACTCTCCACACATTGAGCAAGGGTAGTTGGTCCTTAGGTTGGCATTTTTTCCTTGCTTGGGGGAAGGGTTTCCCCCCTACGCTGGTTGGTTACCCTAGTTGAGGTTATTTTTGAGAACTTGATTTCCCCCATATCCCTGTTGTTGGGGATATTTATGCTTTCCCTTCTTCTTCCCTTGATTTTGAGGGTTTAGGGGATTGACGATATTCAACAACTCAAGTTGTTGAGTATGTTGTTGTAAAGAAGGTTGGACGAGATTAACTCACATATATGGTACAAGAGCTGATCCAGGACGACATGGGTATGGATAGTAAGGATTATACCCCGACGGTGGGATATATGCTTCTTCCGCCGCATACAATTTTGATGCTGGCTTAGGTGGTGCCATTTGTGGTCTAGGCACCGATTGTATTTGGCTTGTATTTGGGTAAGTAAGGATGTAGGGTTTGTATCGGGGCTGTCCAAATGGGGGATTTGGAACATTAGTAGGGGAGATGTGATCCATATTTATGTGTGAACGAAATGAAAGAACAAATATAACATCATAAGAAAAGACATATTTCAATGAAAACAAAGATACAGTAGACACATATTGTATTAAATGGAGGAAATAAAGCATACTATAAATACAACAACTAGAATGGTGGTATCTATCTGTGAGAAGAGATTTGGATGCTACACTTATCAATGCCAAGATGAATACAAAATGAGGCCAAAGAGGACTATTTATAATAAGCATGAGGGCGAGAATCATAAAGGTCCAAAATATAACCCTAGAAGATGAAGCGTCATAAAGTTTTCGGCCCCAAGGTGGTTATTTGAACAGTCAACTTCCTGGGGTCAACTTTTGCATACGATATTCGATTTGGGTGCTCGATATCTTGTTGGAAAGGTATATATGAGATTTACATATTCCAACTAGAATCAAATGTATGACATTGGAAACCAATTCCCCCCTGAATCACCAAAAAACTTCATTTAGGGCCTCAAAAGTTTGGGACCCAGAAAACCGTAGAAAAATAACTAGGAAACTGCCAAAACAAACAATTGTTTTGAGCCACTGGAATAGGTGGGTGGCCACCAATCTCTGTTTGGATCAAGCCAACATAACGAGGATGGGTTGATATTACACTTCCATGGGGGGTGGTGCAAGAATTGTTTGCGAAAGAAATTTACCTTGGGAGGAAATGGATCTAATAAGACCACGAGCTGAGTGTGGCATCCCACAATGGGGGGATCTAAATACTAATGCCGAGGGGCATCAAGAAGGACCATGTAAAGGTAACTTGATTGGGCATAAATGAGGTCAAAGTGTTGGGCCTTTAAGATGACCTATTCCTCATATTGTGGCATGGAGGTAGCCACATCCTTTGCAATAGCGGGTTGGAGTGATTTAAGGAACCAATCCAAAAGGAACTGAGGTTGAATCTCAATTTTGCAAAATGTAATGGTATATCATTATCTATGGGATATCTCACGTCTGTTAATGGTATACGTCAATGACCGGTAATCAGACAATGGTCCATCATATTCGACTGCGACACCTTTATTCGTGTGATGGGACATGTACTAGCAATGATTTGAGTAGAATACCTTCGAGCTTGGTGGCATTCCATATATGCTACCTCCTTGATCATTCCAGTACCTATGAGACTTCAGCTCTCATGATCAGATTCCAGTGTACCATTTGATGTCTTCATTCAGTATGGAGACCTTTCTTCACTGTATATTGTACGTGGTGATGACCACTCATGACATATGATGTCTATTATGCCTATTCATGGCCATTGTATTGTTATGTATCTGAGATTGCTATGTATACTTCATATATGTAGTAATGTGTAGAGATTTATCCTTGTATTATACTGATGAGTGGCGAGTTTTTTCCACCTAGGTATTCATTACTCCACTCGTGGTACTATTATAATGTATTTTGGAGATCATGTATCCTTATAACCTCACACATTAGGGGGCATATGTTATAGCATGATTTGACACACCTAGTACCTCATGCTTTGATGGTGTATCCCCGTCCCTATGAAGAATTTTTTTATGCCATTTGCTCACCATTACCTTGATGCTCTAGTGGAATCCTTAAAAATGCACATATAAATATACATACACACACACACACACACATACACACACACATATGCAGGTCACAATTCTACAACCCATGTATACACATCTTGCACCACTGTCACCCACGTACATTGGGATTAATGCTAAAAAAAAACATATTTGGATTCCCCCCCACATCAAGTAATAGAGGCTTGATCCTTGGCCTTCCATATGCCGTGAAACACTCATTTTGACCCTTCACTTCCCATTGAGGGAGTGTATATTGAGCTATTATGAAGCACTGAAAGGAGGAAGAACTTTGGAGAGTACAGATACTATAGTGGAATTGCGCTCTGGTCTTATATACTTGAGTGTGCATCCCTTTGTCCTTGAAGTAGCCATTAGTGCTATTTCCCAAGATTGTCTTTGTCTTTGTGAGTTTTCCTTTGTATGGATGACTGAAGTGGTGGAGGCCCAGGTGGAGGGACTCACTTTCTCGATTTCGATGAGGTGCTGACAGAGGTTGTAATTTGTATCTCTGTTCATTTAATAGAAATATCCATTTCTTATCCATTGCATGTGTAATTATGAATATCCTTATTCATGGATGTAATTTGTAATATACCTAAATAGTATATTACTATTATTATTACATAATTAACAATTAGGTTAATCAGTGTTAATGGTCAAAGGTCACCTCTTTTGAGGGTAGACCATTCATATGTTAGCTTCCATATATAATGTAAACCCATCAATATAATAAATTATCAATTCATTATTAAATATATATAAATATTATCTATTATGATAATACTGTAAGGATGATCCTTTACAAGTGGTATCAGATCTTTGGCTCTCTCTTACACTCGACGCCCTATAGAAATCTCTCATTTTGCTGCACTTTCCCATCTTCCCCTTTTTCCTACTCATTGCACCCACACTCCACATTCAGCCTGCTTGCTCCATCCACCCGCGATCTCCTTCAACCAGTCCTCTTTCTTTCCACGCTCCACTCATTATTTTTCATTCCACACACCCCATTCCATGCATCATGCTCCAATCCTCATGTCACTTCCCCCATGCTTGTACTGCTCTATCTATACCCCTGCGACTTCTCGCTGCCTTTCCATTCGCCCTGTATGTCCTCCACGCTGCCAACTCCTCCATCGCGCTAGCTCCCAGCCACTCCAACTCTCTCGCTAAGCCTTCGAGCCCTCTCGCATTGCCTGCCCATATCCCCCTCCACATCTCCATGCTACGCAACATCCCTCCACATCTCCACGCTACCCACACTTCATCTCTCCGCCCTCTCATGACCTACTCCATTTCCATTTCCATCCCACACCATCTCCTTCTTGGTTCTTGCACTCCAATCCATCACCATCCCTGCGCTCTTCCATACCCATGGCCAGCCACGACCAACCCTACGCTCGGCCAGCCCACGCTCCACCTCTTCGCCCTCTCACGACCTGCTCCTCTCTCATCGTGACTTCCCCAATCGTGGAGAATCCTCATTGCGACTGCTCCTCAACTCCTTCATCTCACACCCACCTCCCTTCAAGTCCTTCTTCACACTCCAAATCAGCATTCCCCACACCAGCGACCTCCTCCACGCTCGACCAGCCCGCTCCACCTCTCCAGTATACCCGCTTCCACTGTTCCTGTGCGCCCCTGTTCCCATGCTCGACACCAAACTCGCACGTTCCTCCACGAGCGCATCCTTCCAACTTGCTCCCACTCCCCCGCGTGCTCTCCCCTGCCCACGCTTAGCTCTTCCACATCACCTCCAGTGCTCCCACCTACCTATTCGTTTCAACGCGATCTCCATATGCCCCCTCTGGCCATTCTGGCCTCTTGGCCAACCACTAGGGTTTAAAACCCTAAAATCCACCATTTGATATATATATATATATTATTAACATATATACAAATTTCATTAAAAAAACTATATATTAAACTTGATATATAGTTTATAAAAATAATAATATTATTATTATTTAATTAATAATTAATAAATATTATTATTAATTTTTTTTGAAGATTTTGGATAAAACAAAATGGTCTTCAATGAAGGCATTTGTGGTTTTTTTTAACGAGATAAACCAACTCAAGAATCAAAACATGATTTTAAATGAGATAAACCAACTCAAGAAGCTTAAAATGATTTTCAATGGGATATTAATGAAATAAAACCCATAGAGCTTGAAGTGAAAATATCAGATATCAACGTGGCGGCGCAAGCTTTTCATGAAGATATAAAAGAATTAGTTGAAGAACTGAAAATCTTGATAATACAACGACTAAAAGAAGAACCTAAGAAGCATGCAGACAAAGAAAAACTAGAAACACATCAATCCTACCCCTCAAGTCAGCTGAAGGAGGAAGATGTTGCGACATCTCACTTTTCAAGCGAGGGAATGCAAGCTACTATGACACTTAGGATAGTAGAAGAGGTTACGCCCTAAGAATTTCCAAATAAAGAGCTAGAAATTGATTTTGCATTCACGATAGAAGAAAATGGAATTAGGGAAGAAGTTGTTGCGACTTCTGAGTGCTCAAGCCGAATAGAGCTCGTGTCTGCATCAACACTCATGTCAGAAGAAGGGATTTCTGTCATAAAGGAACAAGCTATGCCGACTCCCGAGTTCTCAGGTCAAGCAAAGTTGGGATCTACACCCTCGACAGAAGAAGTAACAGTGACTCTCGAGTTACCAAGTCAAGAGGAACAGGGGACTGCTGTGACTCCTACATATTCAAGCAAGGATGAATATAAAATCGCTACTACCCCTAGGAAGGAAAGGAAGCCGAAAGAAGCTGTTGCGACTTCTGAGTGCTCAGGTCGAATAGAGATGGTGTATGCATCAACACTCATGTCAGAAGAAGGGATTCCTATCATAAAGGAACAAGCTATGTCGACTTCCAAGTTTTCAGGTCAAGCAAAGTTGGGGTCTGCATCGACACTCATGACAAAAGAAGGGATTGCGATCTATAAAGAAGAATATGTTACGACTTTCGAGTTCTCAGGTAAAGAAGTGCTGGGATATACGCCCTCGACAGAAGAAGTAACTGTGACTTTTGAGTTACCAAGTCAAGAAAAACAAGGGACTACTGCGACTCCTACGTATTCAAGTAGAGATGAATATAAAATCGCTACTACCCTCAGGAAGGAAAGGAATCCTGGCCGACCGACTCCTTATACTCCTCCTCACAAAACATCCATACCACTAGACACCAAGTGGGGTAAGAAAAGACATCCCAACGACAAACCTCAAAATGCGATACAGTAATAATAGGTATGCACACCTACCGAAAGTTCGTTGTGGCTTCTTACAAAGTATGGAAGCAAGGCACATTAATAGGGCCAGCTGAAAAATATATAAAATTATCTAGTGAAATTCCAGAACAAGGACTTGTTAAGAAAGACAATAACAAAGACGATGGAACAGAAGAAGTAGAAGACACGGATATGAAAGATCAAGATGATATTGATAATCACAATGCCAATATCAATTGTGAAGAAAGTTACGTTGTCGTAGAAGTCAATAAAGTCAATGTTAACAACAATTATGAGAGAATTGAAGTTGTAGAAGAATGTAATGATGAAAATAAAAGTGTTAAAGATGACCTTAATCATGATAACATAGAAGAACAAAACCCAGAGGACGGTGCGACAAACGATGAGATGAACATTCTATTAGTCACAACTCAAGATGTTCTAGAATTTCAAAAGGTTCCCAAAGAACAAATAAAGACAAGCTTGCCGGACAAGGAAGTAAGTACATTATTAGTAGTTGCCACTACATATAAGAAAACCATATCAAAGCATGCAGAAACATAAAAAATCTAGATCAAAATAGAAGGTCAAAAGAACACCATCGGATCAGAAGCTCAGAAGAATACTCCATCATAGGTGTTATGCGTTCATCTACATAATCATATGCATGAAAAGATTTGAATGAAAATGCGACCAAATATTTCAAGAACTACTGAACCATGGCACCATTATTCATGGCAAGAATTCCAGTTGCAGCACGCTCATAAGAAGATTCGTGGACGAATATTTTCAGAGCAGGATGACTTGTAATATACCTAAATAGTATATTACTATTATTATTAATTAATTAGCAATTAGGTTAATTAGTATTAATGGTCAAAGGTCACCTCTTTTGAGGGTCCGACCATTCATCGGTTAGCTTCCATATATAATGTAAACCTGTCAATGTAATAAATTATTAATTCATTATTAAATATATATAAATATTATCTATTATGATAACATGTAAGGATGGTCCCTTACATAATTACTTTGTTTATGTATATGAATTTAACATGATAGATTAGATTCTAACGCTTTACATATATCATGCTTGTATATCTTGTTGTTGTTGAGAGCAATCAGTAGGTACAAGTTTGATTGAAAGCTCAACAATGATCTACTTCGAACGTTTGGAATAAGGTACACTTCTTGTTCCTTAGTGTTAGTTTTGTTCATATATTTAACATGCTTTAAAATGAATTTATTTCTTGTGTCATCCTCTCTGTTTTGGTACACCCAAGCTATAGAAGATCTTCTCTGTAACACAAGGACAAATAGAAAAAAAACACTCTTCCATATCAAGATTCAAGTAACCAACAAAAAGGTAAATTCCATTTTATATAATGTTTCTCAATGCAATTTAAATGAACTTAGGCTTGGAAACATACGAGAATGTATAACCTTGTTCATGAAATTGGTTGAAAAAGAATTCCGTTATGGAAATAACAAGACATTGTAGTTAGGTTTGGCATTAGCATTAGACTTTTTTATGAGGTGGAATATCACTTGGGCAGCTAAGGTTTGACTTGGGATATTCCATAGTGACACCATGTTCCAACCACTAACTCACACCACAATAGATCGATAAGTATGGAGTGGATGTGTGGATGTGTCCCGTCCATGTTGTGGGTAACACATGATCCCTCTTCGAGAGTGGATCAAACAAATTTAAGTGGATCAAGGAAATTTAATAGTGAATTAAAGACATATATGGGATAACTGATTCTAATAATAATGGATTTGTCTTCGTGTCCTCATCACTTCAAGAACAGGGCAAGACGCACTAGGTAAATGGTTTGAAAGCCTTGGCAATGTCTCTCTTGAGGGGAATAAAAGAGAGCATATAAATATTGGAGTTTTCAGTTAAAGGTTCAAAATTATTCATAGTGCACAGATGGATTATTAATATCATATAAACATTATTGGAGTTTTCAGTTAAAAGTTCAAAATTATTCATGGTGTACGCATTGATTATTAATATCATATGGAAGTTTTTCTTAGTTGAAAGTGAAAGGTGTGCAGATACACAATGGGTATAACATAGCAATAAATCTTTGAAAGCCTTTTTTGAACTTTAAATTAGGATATATTATTAAGTTTTTGTTTACTTAATATTTTATTAAAATGTTAAATTTTAACTACATGTTAAACATAAAATTTCAACTCTTTATATTAAATATGAAAGTTCAGACAGAAACAATTAAATTCAAATTGGTGTATGTGAAACCAGATAAAATTAAAAGTATTCACCTATCTATTCAAGCAACCATACGCCTTAAGTTAAATTAAAAAACAGTTTAAAGCCTTCACAAATCGTCATATTTGACTCTTCTTTCATTTATAGAATACAAATCTTATATGGAATATAAGAAGTCAGAATGAACAGAAAGGGAGCGTCTCCTCTCTGCTGCCGATTTTTTATTAGTTACTCAAGGACCATCTTTGCGAGAACAGTGATCGAAAATTTCAGAAATGGATCAGCAGTGGAAGTGAGTTTTGTAATTGGTTCCTCCCAAGTTGCAGCCTACTATAAAACAATTGACAGGTTAGTTTTACTGAACCCTTTTATGTGAACTCGAGCCAGAAAATCTGTGGAGATCTCTCACTTGTAGCCGAGGACAGAGATTGTAGCCTGAGGACCTGCTTGGATGTACACAAAATAGAAGTGCCCTCCAGGGTTTAAGACCTTAATCCATGGTGGAAGAGTGTACACATTTTTGTCTCTTGATTGGAAAAGACCCCAAAGAGGACCAGAGATATTCTTGACAGAGAGAATCAGCTGGGTGATGGGCTTTTTTGAAACATTGACAACGATAACTCTATGCCGATAATACATACGTCCTCCTCTGATCCAAGAAGCGCTGACTGAGTGCATCAGTTCAACTGCACTACCCATGTTTTCTTGGCCTGTTCATAGTATAAATCAGCTTTAGTTAGAAACTGAAAATACAAAAAATTAGATACTGAAAATACAAAAAAATATACCCAGCATAGATGTATCTTCAAATTGATTTATGGAATCTACTTAACCTGGAGATCAATTACCTAACCTGAATAAAATGCAAATTAATTGAATAAACATGTTATTTTTATATATTTTATTATTTAAAAAAAAAAGATAGATATCAATCCTAGAACTAGCATAAAAAGATTTATCATCTCAAACTTCATAAATCTAACACATCCACAGTGGCTGGATCAAGTGGATAGGGATCAAATAGAGAGATAGTTAGGGAATGGAAGACACACCCACATAGTTTGTTCCTCGATCAGGTGGATAAGGATCAAAATAGTTGAGAGATAGTTTAGGGAATGGAAGACAGTTTGTAATTTTTTTTTTATCAGTCATATTTTTCTAGTTAAACTTGTTCTAAGTGTTGGTTATCCATTCATCAGCAATGAGTTATCTATGCATTGATCTGAGTTATACATTCATCAGCTAGGTACCAACTATTTTTTATATTCCTCCCTTTTATAATTGTTTATTTCAAATTTTGAACAACTGCCATAAAATCAATAAGGACCATACACTTTATCTCATCCTCCTAGATGAAAAAACATAAGCCTTATTCCATGAGGAATTTCAAATAAAAACATGTATAAAAGTAAAAACTCAGAGAAAAACAAAGACCAATACCTGATTGTGGAGATCCACTACCATGCAAGTTAGCCATCAGTCCAACACGACCATGCAATTTAGCCATCAGTCCAACAAGTGGAGCGTTGTTGTAGGTGCATGGTTCCGTCTGTTCATAATTTTGTCTTTCATCTACAAAGTTGTCGTTGATATCAGGACCCCCAACCAGAGCACCCACCAGGACATTAGGGTTTCCTTGGCCTCGATTGAACCAGTCCTCGTAGCCTTGGAGGCATCCAACAAAACTTGGATTAGTCTTGTAAGAAACGATGGATGCTCCGCGGTGATGAACTTGGGTAGGATAATTTGTACCATATCCCACCAAATAGCTGGTTGCCCTTGGGTTTTGGCCCAGAATGTAGTCCGCCTGAGCAGAGATATCATCAGATCAATTTTAGATTCAATTTAACGCAAAATACTATATAACTTTTTAGTTACATATTTCATCTTGAATTCAAATGCTGAACCTGAGACTTCGCCAAATTCAGGAGCTGTGACGGATCCACCGGTCCATATGGGCAGTTGAGCTGTTGTTTGGCTCCGGTTAAATAATCAGAATATACAGCCAATAGAAACGATGCAGTGGAGACATACTGCATATTGTCCCAGTCGCGCACATAAAGCAACCCTCCTGTAATATCAATTGACACTATTCAGCTCAAGTACTTATATCAACTCCCTCCAAAACTTGGAGAAGCAGAAGATGTTTACCTGGTGTTCGACGAACGTTATAGCCATTGTTCTTCTGTAGACAGGCACAAAGAAAAAACTCGGCTTTTGCTTGATATTGCTTCAGAGTAGAAATGTAATACCCACCCTTGCCCTCCATCAATACCTAACCATGAATTTGCACAGTGTTAGTTGCAGACTAAATTGTAAAAATATAAAATCATTGAGCCGAGAAGTCAGATGCTCTGCAACCAAGGTTTGGAGAGATTCCCACTTAGAATAAAGTGAATATTTCTTATTTATGTCCACTGGAGGTGTTATAGGAAGTCCTCTATGATCATATGTGTCTGGTTGTTGCTTAAAACAAAAATTGAAAACCGTTTTAAAAAACTGAGTGGAATGTTTGATCTGCAGGCTAAACTACAGCACACTACCCACAAATCCCCTTTTCTAGAGATGGATCCAGGTGCGAAATGACGGTTTCACGGTGAAAGTTTGTAGGATTGGTATACCTTAGCCGCTAGAATTTGCAGGCCTGCATATTTGACATCCCAGCTAAATTCAGTCGTGGCCGATCCAGTGCCTCCTAAGGAATTCGCGTTCTCCACTAGATAGTTGAGATAAGTATCCTCCCCAGTTGCCTGAAATAGCCACGACGCTGCCCATAGCAACTCGTCCTGAACAAATTGTGACATGAACAAGCTGTAATGATCCTTCGCTTTAAATTGTGACATGAACAAGCTATCAATGAAAATATATAACGAATTGCGTGCGATTCAGAAGGATTACAATTTTACCGAATATCCGCTCGCAGATGCATAGTACATCTTAGCTTCGCTGATACTCGCATCGTATCGCCCACGATATTTGTCGGCGAATTCAAATAACTGCAACACAGAACATTAAAGTTTCTTGAAAAAGTTGCCATCGCAGATTTTCTGCTACGACTAGTGCAATCCATGCATGTACATACTA
This sequence comes from Pseudotsuga menziesii, assembly GCA_001517045.1. Classification (NCBI taxonomy): domain Eukaryota; kingdom Viridiplantae; phylum Streptophyta; class Pinopsida; order Pinales; family Pinaceae; genus Pseudotsuga; species Pseudotsuga menziesii. The sequence continues at coordinate 259,430 of LPNX011087184.1, read as the reverse complement.
GTGCAATCCATGCATGTACATACAAGAAATAAACAAGTTAGATTCAAATATGTCACCTGCTTTGCATGCCCTAATAAGGTAGAGGAATACTGTGCATTGGACCTTGTGAAGGCAATAGACGCTGCTGCCATTGCAGCTGCAGTTTCACCAGCAAGATCAGAGCCTGGATTAGCAGCATCGATCTTGTAGGCTTGCCTCGAAGTTGTCATGTCTTCTGGCCTCTGCCAACAGTAGTGATCGCTATTTCCATCTCCTACCTGAATGGCATTAGTAGTATTAGTGGCATTATTATACAAATAACTCAACTCAAACTCTGTGAATTACTCTGTGGGATTCAGTAAAATCAATAAAGACTACCCCGAGGCCCTTTGAGCATTGATGAAAAAAAAAACGAAATAATTATGCGGTGTACGATCGAGTCATCGGAGAGGGCTGGGTGCAAAATCAGTTGTTGACTTTGTACCTGGCTACTCCCTGGATATTAAGCATGGATCATCTGCTGCAATCTGGATGTTAGTGAATACGATTCTAATAATAATCATATTATTAGAATTCAAGATCAGCTATATATTGACCATTGGAATGTATCATCAAGTTAAGATGGCCTTCTGCATTATCTGGGACAAAGATTATATTATCATTATTTCAAGAATTCAAAATCAACGTACTAAATGTTGCAATAAGCCATCATTGTATTATTTTTTTTGAAAGTATATTATTACAAAACTAAGTTGCCAAGTTTTTGTTATTACAAAACTAAGTTGCCAGAAAACTTGGGTATTCTCCGTAATTTATATTTAAGATTCATAAATTATGATTTATAATTATAAATTCAATGATTATTTGAACAAAGAACATTCAAATTGAAAATTGGAAACATAAAATTTGATAAATCATAAACTCAGTAGATATTAATTGGAAAATTGAAAGTTACATTAAATTCAATGATTATTTGAACAATGAACATTCAAATTGAAAATTGGAAACATAAAATTTGATAAATCATAAACTCAATAGATATCAATTGAAAAATTGAAAGTTACATTAAATTTGATAAATAATTGTATCGGTAGTTATAACAAAAAGTCAAAGTCAAACATAAATTCAATAATTATTTGAACAATGAACATTCAAATTGAAAATTGGAAACATAAAATTTGATAAATCATAAACTCAATAGATATCAATTGGAAAATTGAAAGTTACATTAAATTTGATAAATAATTGTATCAGTAGTTATAACAAAAAGTCAAAGTCAAACATGAAGGTACACTTGAAATCTTATTTTAAACATCTATTTGTAATGCTGTTAAGGCAATAAAAAAATTGCAAATTGCCAAATATATTATTAAGTTGGTGTGGTCCTGTATTTCTCATATTAAATATGTATGTATATTTTTTATGTGCTTATTTGGTAGTCAAATTATGTTCCATGAGTGCTGAACACAAAACCATAAAAACATTCATTGTAAATCAATGTAAAACCAGTGTACCAGATCTGGGCATTTTTTAAGTGAAATTTGAAAAGTGTTGCAAAGTGTTTGACATAAGTCTTGAACCAGATTCCATACTTAGTTAGCAAAATATTAGTTCAGATTTAGTTGGGGTCATTACATTTTTCCTAGTTCAGATTTGGTTGGGGGTCATTACATTTTCCCTAGTAGATTGTGTTTTACTAGTAGCCCTTACCCAGGTAGTACCCAAACATAGAGTACTAAGTACCCAAACAAGAGGTACCACTTATCATTTTGCCTATAAGTATTATTTTTTTATGACTAGGTGGTAAACCCAATATATACATGAGACATACCTTATGAGTACCCAAATACAAGTTATAGTAGATACCCAATATAAAACACTACAGCAAGTGACTACCAAGAAACTTACTTTATGAGTACCCAAATACCCAGGACGGGTAAGCAGGGATGGAATTTGACGGGTAAATGCCCGTCATGGAATTTGACCGGTAAATGCCTGTGACCCGTCAAGTACAGCTACAGCTAAGATTTTACCAAAACCGTCAAAATCTGGCTTAGAATACAGAAAACGTTTCAGATTTTGATAGTTACCGGCAATTTTGACGGGTGTCCGCCATTTGAAATTCCAACCCTGCGGGTAAGTATACCCTACCCCGGATACTAGTAACTGGCTACATAGTTACAAAAATCAGCTAATGATAAAATAGACATGATTTTTAACTGAAATTTCTGAAAAATAAGCACAATAACGAGTTGGCGGTTTGAGAGATTGGAAAAAAAAAGCAAAAAAACTGTTTATAATATTGGTGTATCCATGTGCTTGGTATTTGGAAATGAGAAAAGTAATAGCCATGTGCCTTACCTGTCCCCAGAGAACGTCGGGCTCTGGATGAGCTTTGATGAAGTAGTCCGTGCCCCATTTAATGGCTTCAAGAGCATAGTCCAACTGGCCCGCAGCGGCGAGCTCTTCTTGGTACTGAATCGCACTCCATGAAAGCATGGTAACCGTGAATGCCATTGGCAATCCGAACTTGACATGGTCACCGGCATCATAGTAGCCCCCGACCAAGTCTACCTGCACTACCACCCAATCAAGAACATGATCAGATCATCAATCTCAGCTACCATTTCTCACGAATGTCAAGTTCAGACAGTGCAAATAATTGAGAGCATGGAAAGTAGGTATATATATATATATATATATATTAATAATTAATTACTCCTTGCATGTGCCCATCCGAAAGGCCAGAGTTGCTTCGCCATGTAACCCGCTGGTTGGGAGGTAGCTCCCCAGACCTCTGAGCCTCGAAGAATAAGAGGGTTTTGGAGAGAGCATCAGCGTAATTGGGCTTCGCTTCAATGGGTGCTCCTCGGCTCACTGCACAGCTGATTACAAACAACAGACACGCGTTCGTCCACCGAGACGAGCTCCATGATCTGCGCTCCATATTCTCAAGGCAACTCAACTGTGAATTGCTTAGTGGAGGCGGAGGATTGATTCTCTTAGGTGTGGAAGAAATGGAATAATGTGCTTAATATAGCGTAGCGTACCTGATCAATTTGGGCATCATGGGAACATGCTGTGTACGTGCAATCACGACCATGTCTGGTAAGATTCTAAATCCGACCAAGACGACGTGCGTGCGTGCGTGCGTATCATGGACGGAATACGAAGTCGCAGGCACGTTTGCTCATTCCATTAGTCAATGGGATTTTCACTATTTCCATTTCGCTGGCAGTTACGAATTTAACCCAATCGTCCGCTGTAATCCATCAGATTATTATTTCAATTCTGGACTTCCATTAATTTCTCTATTCATTTTAGAATGGCGGATTAATATATTTGAACCAGGAAACCGATTGTCTGTCAGCCAAATGCTCGGGCTATTCTACTAAACGTCATCTTGATTCCTTCGACAATTTGTCTCCCTAGTGATGCCGGCTAGATTCCCATCAATCTTTTCTAAGATTGCTCCACCTATTATTCTACCCATTCTTCTTCTTCTTATTAATCGGAGATCACCTGAGCGGATTTGATAATATATTTGTTCATGGAGTGATCCAGACTTCCATTAATTCTGGCGTATAAAACTGATGTTTTTCCATAAAGTTGTATATTATGCGTGTCTTTATTTTTCATTAATTTGATTATATAAACCTTTGGTCTAATATTTAATATGTACATATTTTGGAAATGAGTTCTATCACGTACGAGGTAAAAGATTTATAAATCACAGCAATAGAAAGCTACACACAGGATTCACACGGAAGGTGAGACCACCCTCAACACAACTTAATAGTTATTCTTCATGAACTAAGAATATCTAAACATTAACAATATGTAACAATAATCTAACAATCTACTAATTTAGTCATACATTATTTCTCTATCAAAATAAAATACGAGAGGCATTGTTATATGTACAGAAGAAACCTTATAGAATAACTTGAATATTTACAGTACATTATGATTCCAATATATAGAGTCCAACATATGTAACTTATTCCATTCCAAACATAGTCGAGAAGAAACCTTATAGAATAACTTGAATATTTACAGTACATTATGATTCCAATATATAGAGTCCAACATATGTAACTTATTCCAAACATAGTCAAGAAGAAACCTTATAGAATAACTTGAATATTTACAGTACATTATGATTCCAATACATAGAGTTCATATGTTATTATCATATGTAACTTATTCCAAACATAGTCAAGAGAAGTAGAGAGAATATCCCAACCACACACCAATCTAGGAGACTTGGTTGGAGAGAATCTTTGCAACTAGCTAACAACTCATCTAGCATTAGCCTAATGAATAGCATGAGATAAACATGATCTCCAACACTTCCCCTTAATGTTTATCTCTAATCTTATTGTACCCATCCCTATTGTCTCCATCTAGATCTTGTGCT
>LPNX011087184.1:187782-254714 GCA_001517045.1 Pseudotsuga menziesii | reverse complement strand
ACAGGGATTTATATATAAAATAGAAAGTCAAAATTACAGACATGTCTTCATATTGTATCATGGCGGCCACAGAAGGTGGACCCACCATCTCAACGAAGCAAAAATACTAACAGGTCTATCAAGTTCAACAAAAGAAAAGACCCTCTCAGGGTGAAAACACTAAGTTGGGAAACAATTTTGTGACAATTCATTTTTTTTTGAAAAAAGTCAACATATTTTTTCTGCCAAGAGTTGTAATATTTCTCGGATGAGAAATTAACCACGGTTAAATTTCTCTTTTCTGAGAGTTCTTCCATAGTTAGAAAAGTTTTCGGGCGAGAATATTAAATTTTCTCGTCCGAGAGTATTGCCATATTTTTCATATTAAACTCTCGGAAATGTTTCTTAGTCAAGAGCTTAGATTCCTTTTCAAATCTCGGTCGAGAAATGTTTAACTGTATAAAGGAAAACCCTCTCCCTGCTTAGTCGACCACCACCATCATTTTCAGGATTTTCGGGCTTGGTAAGAGATTTTCAGGCTTGCAAACAAAGTTTTCTTGTTTGGGCACCCATTTCATGTGCGTTTTAGTCGACCATCATTATCATTTTTTGGCTTTTCGGGCTTGCAAACAGAGTTTTACTATTTGGGAACCCATTTCATGTGCGTTTCAAGAGCCATTAGCTGCATAGTAGAGTTTGAGAGCGAGCATTGGAGCTAGCTGAGGCATAGTTAGGTTGGCCCTGTAACCTTCTGTAACCTTGCCTGAATTTGTGAGGGGAAGGGGTTAAACGTGCAGGGCCAGACCTTACTTGGATAACGGGCTCAATTAGGACTGGGATTTGGAGAATTAGAGTTCCACCTCACGCCAAGACGACGAGAATGCCACGGTAAGAGGACTGTCAAGTCTGAATTTTATATCGTGATACATGCATGTTTTGATTCTTTGCACTATAGTGGGGATATTTGAAAATAATTAACTTTGAGATTGTCTCTCACAATCTAGGATATTCTTCTGGAATTTTAGAACGTGTTTCCTTTTCTTGGCTCCCACTCAACCCTGGTCATATCCAACCTTCAAACCATCACTTTCACCTTCCTCTCCTCCAATTCTTTCTTCAAAGCTTCTATTCGCCTCGAACTAGTGAAAACCACTAAAATCCTAGTGTTTTTGACTAAATACCTGGTAGATCGATTGGAAGGAGTTTGTCTTCTGTTTACTGAAAGAGATAGTTAACAGATAAAGAGATACCTAGTGGAAGAGACCTGATACCTGATAGACTCATTTTGCAGCTAACTTATCTTATTACTGGGAGGAAATATATTGATGAAAGCCACTGACCCTCCTATACCGATAGGATATAGGGATTTTACTATTGAAAGAAAAGCTAGTGGGCCCCCAGGGTTACCCTTAAAAGGCTTAGTGGGATAGACCGACTAACAGGGCTAACATGGCTCATTGGTTGTTTATAACTTGAGGTACCTAATAAAGTAGGTGGTTCCCCAAAGGCCGACCAGGATAGATGAGTTATTTCTTAACTATTTTTGTCATTATTGGTGGGGTAATACAGACTTTTCCTCGATTATTAAAAGGAGATGCTGAACAGAAACCCCATATAAAGAACCAATGCTTCCAACCATGACCATGCTCTCATCCTCACGAGTGTGCATGCATATCATTCCCTTATTGGCACACCCACCAGGATTTATAGCTCCAAGATCGATCATGGTTGAGGGTGCAAGGGATCACATGTGCAAAGTTATTTCATTGTTTGTATTCCCCCGAAATACTTCCCAAATATGTTGCAACTGAAACTGTTTGTCATGAGTGCATGTGCTTTAATGTCCCATTCTTCGTTAAGAGGCAATGCATATGGAGCCTTCCCTTATCCACCTATCCTACTTACGAGTGTCATGTGCAATGGGGGAAGTGTGATCTAAAAGGTCAATGTCACCTGTATCTTGGGATTCATTTGAAAATCCTCATTAGACCACTATGTTAATTGAAGCATGTCATGAATGTATCCTTTATGATTGCATAGACTACTTGATTCTTTCGACTTTGATCGCAAAAAAAACTTTTTGTTCTTTTCTTTCTATATTTCCCAAGCCAATAGGTGTAAGTGGAGTTTCCACAATATGTTAAGAATGGCATTGCCAAATGTATCAAGGGCCCAATTGGTTATGGCTAGGGCATGGTTCCCTTTAACATGATGAGTTCTTTCAAAAGAACAACACTTTTTTCCTATAATTTTGAAGAATAGGGGCATGTATCTAACAAATGTCCAATGATTTCACACTCTGGTTTTGTGCTCTTTTTGCAAAGAAGGCAAAGAGATGTCCAAGAAAGCCTCTCTTATCCCGATTAATATGTGTTTCTTAATCATAATCCACTAAAAGGTCACCACCTTAGGCTAAACGTTACCAGTCCAAATCTTTTTCCAAATGTGAGATTATCCTTATCTGTTTTTAGGAAGTACATTTTTTTAACAATAAAATGTTTGCTTGAGAGATATCCCATCTAAATTATATATATATTAAATTCATTTTTGTTTTTCAATTCAAACATGCATTCAAATATAATTACTTTCTTAAACTTAGGTAGTTCCAACATGTACCAAGGGATTTTGTCATGCGTTCGAAGTAGTATATTATTTATTAAAATGTTAAAAAATTATAGACATTAAAAATGGTAGCGAACTCTCCAAACCATTAAATACATGAAAGAAATATGTACCTAACACTTTGATACATTTAAAAAAAACTATAATTTGACACTCCATTTTCTGTCTAATTTACTACCTACTGTCTACACAATTCTAAATAAACATCACCCTAAAACAACTAAACATATAGCCTTCAATGATCGAGTGTGACAGTGTCATTAATAATATGTACGTAGCCCTTAAAACCCTTTGTGCTTTGCTTACAAACATCATAATGATTCTACGTCTGGGCCCCACGCTGAATAGTCTTGCAGGTTGCCCCAACCGGTAAAAATGAAGGTCCACTAGGCTACGTGGGTCTACATAATCAAACGCTCTTGCCACTGGGAAAAACGAGAACATTATGGGGGAGAATACTCCATGATATTAACTACATTTTATTGTTTCGTCTGGATTCTTCATGAGCTCTGTGCTATAACAGAGACCTTGCATTCTTCATGGCCATTTAATATTGTTGTCTCCACTTCCACTTATGTATAAGCTTTAAGCCATCTCAATGTCTCAGCCCAAGATCAATATATACCACTGACACTTGCAGTGGAGACCACGTGATGTATTATTGTTAATGTTATTATCATTGTGGGGTAGAATTTCGTTAATAAGTCTGCAACATTTGCATTATCAAAATACCATAAATTAGAACACGAGGAAATCCATTAATTATTGGTGATACTCCCACAAAAGACTCTCAAATCACCTCATGAGATATATGCCCAAGTTGTACAACTACCACCTCTGGATTTGAAGCCTCCTCGAGACCCCTACTCATGTGATCATCCTTCTCAGTTTAACCATATTGAAAGGAAATCTTGTTTGTCTATGTAATCGAGCTAGGTTTGATAGGGTCTACAAAAGATTGATTACCCCCTACTTACATATCCTTACAAATATATATATTTTTTTGAAATAGAATATCGTAGTCTGCAATTACATGTTTGTAACAATAACATCTAGTGCACTTGAAAGGCACTCCCAAATATTCCAATTGTTGCGAAAAAATATGGACCCCTTTTGTAAATTCATTTCACTAGCTAGTCCATCCCTTAGGTCAATCCCTTCCAAAATCCTAGAAAGCGATACTATGCACGTATTTAAGAAGCTCATATTTACATCTAAGAAATAAATAAGAGCATTCTTAATCTCCTTGCAAAAATTGACAAAAAATCTAAAAACAACTTTTAACATTTCACCCAAACTGAAGTGATATAAGATTACTCTACATAAGAGTCAAAAAATTAAGTCCATGACACGACAACAAGGGGAATTGAATTCCATTTCCAAATGTTGGACACTATCTTTTTCAAATCCATGGGATTCTTGAACCAAAAACCTAGCCAAGCCTATGGAAAGTTAAAATAAAATGGGAGCATGCCCCATTCATGGAGCCTATTCCATCTATAATCACTCCCTCAAAGATGTCTTGCCTAACTTACAAGCATGTAATTTTTTTTCCAAAGCTTGTGTAACCATGTTATCCACAACATGTATTTCGATATCTTTGGCAAGGACTAACATCATATGAGAATCCTTCTACCTCACACACTTCTTACATTTATTTCTACCCAAGTCCTTTATAGTACCTCCACTGCCTACCTTTAATCTTGATTGATATTCACTTGTATTAAAATCACCACCATTCACTAGATCCTCCACCTAAGCCCTTTTAACCTCACCATTAATTAAATTCACCTCCCTTTCTTTTTCACCTCCTTGGATGAGGAATCATGGATCCAGTTATGCATCCTCTAGGGTTCCTTTGTTGCATAGGGTTATTTGGAATTTATCAAAATTCATTGCAAACTATATTAGAAATCACAATCATAATGAAATAAGAATAATAAAAAGAAATATATATATATATATATATACCAGATTCAAGTATTCCAATTTAGAAAATAAATTCTTACCCAACAATTGGCATATGTTGGAAACCACGTCTTTGTGGAGTGGCCGAACCACCTGATGGCCTCCATACTGCTGGTCCTAAGCCAAAATTATGGGGGTACGTGGTTTGGCTTCTAGGTTCTACATGGGTTTAAAGAAACCGAAAAACCCTGTGAAGTAGAAAACAACATAATTTTATAGGGCTTCCAAATGACCTGATGACGTTGAATAAGAGTAAACAAGAACCTCCCAAGCATGTGTTTCTATTGTTGTGGTGTTGAAGCACCCATCACACTGCTTTATACCTCTTATCCTTGGTTTGTTTCTACTACAAAACTTCCTCTGGCAATAGAGGGATGCCCATTCACTCCAGTTTGGGATGCAAAACCATCCTTGGGGACAAAATTTTGTGTCATGATGTTCATTTGGAGAGGTCTACCATTAGATGTGTATCTTGCAGCCCCAGGATACCAAGGATACCAAGGAACCTGCTTCACCACAACATTCCATAAAATTAAAAAAAACCACATAAACAATTTATTCATAATAACTTCCTCGTTATCCACCAATCCCCTATTTATTCATAAGAAATTGTAACATGCATAGTGGTCACTTCTTCATAAGATGCACCAGATAAAATGTTAAACAATTTAAAAGGAGAGGGGGAGGGTAGAGTATAAGGTGAGGAAACCTCCTCTTTTTAGGTATTGGTTGGCTCAAGAGCTTCTTGCTCTCCACTTTTTGATGGCTATTTGCTTGGAGATTCCACCATTCCCCTCTTTTGCTCAAGTTGTTCCTAGCTCTAGAGTCTTTCTTCTGCCTTTCTTTTTCAACACATTTTAGTGGATTAAAGTTTCCACTCGAGGAATCATTGTATTCAACAATTCCTATTCAATCAATTATTGGTTCTTGTTATATTGGTGCTTCTTCCTCCTCATGAACCATGTACACCAAAATCTCTTCTCTTTCCTATATTTGTTGTCCAGTTATTTACATTTCCCTACTGGTTGTAAGAACTAAGGTACCATATTCTAAACCAAGGGGAAAATTGTCTTGTACTTATTAGTTGCTAGATGAGGCTTGAGATGGAGGAGGCACGCCTTGAATTATTGGACCAAATTGTTGAGAGATAAGGGATAGGGGGTGAAGGTTGAGAGAATGCCGTTCTTTCTAACAAGGGGTGTTCCGTATTTGGGAATACTTGAGCCACAACCTTTGAGGGATCATATTTGACCTTTAGAATGGCTCCACCTCCTCATATGTGTCTTTATTAGCCATCCTTTCAATTTCAAGTATGGAGTCATGAACTTGGGGTATTGGTTGGTTTCTACCCTTATCAACCCCCAACAAGAAGCGTGGGTCGTATAATGATCGAAATGTTTTGATGTGCTTAGTAAACAATTCAAGTATGTCAAGAAAAAGTCTTATCCTCAGTTAGTAGTTGTAATACCTCAGAAATGCGCTTGTGAACATGTAAGGCATATGTGAAATTCCATGACAATGAGGTTTACCAACAACAAAAATTATGTGGGCATGCTAGTTGTAGAAATATTATAACAAGAACAAGAACAAATCACAAGTTATGGTGATGGTACCATCAGTGATAGACCAAGACATGTGATGCAGTCAAGTATTTTCGATTGTTAATCTAAAATATATTTATCTTGTTTGACATGTTTTGACATGCTTTTAATGTGAGAATTTCTCATCATGCACAGGTGCACAATGTTAAATTTGGTAAATTTAAATTTGACATATTTTCTAATCTGTGGAAAATTCTTATCATGCACAACTTCACAGCTTTAGGGTGAAGCAAATATGGCTACTATGCAGTGACACACCTAGAGGTCATCGTCAGGTAAATTCAATTGTTATTCAATTCATGCTCAAGTATATATAAACATAAATCTTCTTTTACACATCTTTCTAATATCTTGTTGTGCACAGGCGGTGGCTCTCAGCATGACATAAGTCTGTCTGAGGGGTCTACAGGGGCCGATGGACAAACACATAGGATGCCATTTCCAGGTGGAGATTTTTTACGTACATTTTGACTAGAATTCTTGTTTGACATGTTTTTTAATATGTGGAAAATTCTTATCACGCACAACTTCACTGCTTCAGGGTGAAGCAAACTTGGCTACTATGCAACCACACTCCCTGAGGTCATCGTCAGGTAAATTCAATTGGTATTCAATTCATGCTTAGGTATATATAGACATCAATCTTCTTTTACACATATTTCTAGTATCTTGTTGTGCACAGGTGGTGGCTCTCAGCATGACAAACGTTTGTCTGGGGGGTCTACAAGGGCCGGTAGACAAACACATAGGATGCCATTTCCAGGTAGATATTGTTTACATACATTCTGACTAGAATTCTTGTTTGGCATGTTTTTTAATATGTGGAAAATTCTTATCATGCACAACTTTACAGCTTCAGGGTGAAGCAATCTTGGCTACTATGCAGCAACACTCCCTGAGGTCATCGTCATGTAAATTCATTTGTTATTCAATTCGTGCTAAAGTCTATATAAACATAAATATTATTTTACACATCTTTCTAAGATCTTGTTACTTGCACATGTGGTGTATCTCAGGATGAAAGACGTATGTCTGAGGGGTCTACAGGGGTTGATGGACAAACACATAGGACACACTTAGTGTCTTATTTTTTAGATATGCCATTTCCAGGTAGAGGTTATTTACATGTACATTTTGACTAGAATTCTTGTTTGACATGACTATTTTATTTGTGAAAAAGTAGATGATTTTTCTTGTTAACTTACATGTGATTGCCAATTTTTGGTTTTGTACAGGGGCTTCTAGACATTCTAACAATAATGATGGGGCAGAAGAGGATGCATCAGGTATTTATAATGAACACGTTTTGCTTAAATGTGTATAATTTGATTGAAAAATTATATATATAGATTTAATACTTGCACATGCATTTTACTTCTTACAGGGTTTACTGCTCCTGATCCTAATCCACCTCCCGAGACAAGGAAACATCGTCGGGTGCATCAGTATGCTCGCAATGAAAATATGATTCTATTTACAGTCATCCAAGAGATGTTAATGAGGATACTCCTTGGGAAGACAACATCGCTATGATGACCATGGAAGAGATGAAGGAGCATTCCTCAATATTGCAGGCATAACTTGATTGTTCAAATATCTCTTTTGGTACTCAACAATGTATCCAGATTGTTTTTCACAATATGAATAGTTTGATCGAGACATATCTTGGGTTTGGACCATCAACCCATATTTTCATGACATGATGCGTAGGAGGTGATTGTTAGTGATGGGTCGCCACAAGTTTGAAGAAGTAAAGAAAGTTGTCACAAAAGGAATGGTCTTTTCATTTTTTGACTTGCATCCTGAAGACAAAAAACGTCTAAAGATCGCAAGATTAAATGATCCATTGATTGCACCACATATTTATTCGAGGTTCCTATGTGCATATGGTAATTTCCCAAATAATGACGAGGTTCCTCAGTATTTTGTTAAGATGTTGATTACAGAGTTATGGTTTCACATGGACCCCGACTATACAGATACGAGATCCAATTTATATGGTGTTGGAAAAGGTTGTACATATGAACGACCTGATGCACGACAAGATCTTCAATATAGGCATCCAATGCCTCGGTTAGTACAACCACATCCTAGAGTCGTAGCTTTTCCATAGGAGTTGGAAATGACATCCCAAATAGAAAGAGGGGTGAGGGAAGAGATAAAAGAGTGTGTTGGGGTTGCATTGGCAGGGGTGGAAATCTGCCTAAATACTATCTCATCTCCAGCTAGTATGGATGAAGGCCCATTTGATGATTATTCTAATGATCGCTTGAAAATTATGAGTCGATTAGAGCTTGAGCAGTATGTAGAGTACTGTAGAGAAAATTATAAGCGAGTCCTTGCTCGACAAAATAAAAACAGAGGCATGGTACGTAAGTATGCTATAATATATGAAATTTATTATATGAAATCTAATGTTCTTATTCTCCAAATATAATGTCTATAAATTATATGAAATTTATGCAGTATACCAAATTCATGAATGATGACGACATTGATGATATGAATTTGCTTGACCCGAAAGAAACAGAGGATAGTGGCACAAATATAGATGTTGAAGAAATTCTAGTTTCACAATTTCCACTAGGGACGTAGGTATGGATATTTCTTTTTGATAATATTTAATTACTTTTGGTATATTTTTTCCCCAAACTTGTATGTGTGTGTGTATATATATTGAATTTCATTTTGACTTTTCATCCCACAGAAAACTAGGAGCCATTTGTGTTCCGGTCCAAAGGTTGAGATGGATCTGCTCTAGTTGTAAATAAATAGTGCTCTAGATTCATTGTATGTACTTTTCATCTCAATCTATAAAAGATAAGGCATAGGTATAGGTTTATTTATTTACTTTTCGATTGAGAAGTTAGCGGTTCAATGTTTTCTTGTAGCAGATTTTTTTTACAAGTAATGAAAAGAAGTCACATGTTTTCACAGTCAGTTTATTGTGTTTCCATTATATTTTTCTACATTATGTTTTTATAAATTCTAGCATTAATTACAAAGTGCATTCTTGAGTATCCTTAAATTTTCTGCTCTTTAGTTTCTTGTAGAAATTTTCAGTTATGGTGGTTTAACATTCTTCCATATGGTTTGTTGGACTTGCACCCCCATGTGCTTGAGCTTAGTGTCATCCTTGGCGGACCTATTGCTCATTATTTTTCACTTTGTCGACCATTTACACATCTTAATGAATCCTACACATGGATCTTGGTCCTTCACACTTGGTAGCTTGGGAACACATATTCATGTAGTTAGTTGGTGATTTGACCTATTCCTAGGGTTTCTTGCTTATGGGGGTTTCACTCATGTGCTAGAATTGGATAATGTTTTTATCCCACACGTGTGGACACTTTGAGCTGGTATGCACTTTTCTTATGACAGTTGGCTGGCGGCATAGTTTTTGGAGTTTTCATAGAGGTAAAACCCTAGTAATGGGGTGGTTTTCTTTGGTTTATGCACATCTAAATTCTTCTACAAAAATTGACATTCATCAAAACTCAAATACCTTCACATAGACTATATAAGAGCACCTACACCAGAGCACCAAGATGGGATGTGGGCACAACAACAACACCAGAGCATAATTATTGGCTCTTTGGGCTCTACTATTTTTTTCAAAAGATTTTAGCATTCCCTCTCTCCATGTATATGGGGCCCTCTTATGTAATCATTAATTGGGCTTAGATGATAAGGAAACTCTCTCTTCCCTCGATCTGGATGGTTGGTGTGACAACATTATGGAGATGAAGGCCTTCTTTCACACTTTATACTTTCATCATGTCTTTAGAGAACACAATAAGAGGGCATGAAGTTTAGCCAAGGAAGCACTCCCAATGGCTATGGGCCTACTTTCCTTCACTAAATATTATGAGGAAATAACTATTGGGGAAGATAAGCTACAACTCTTCTAGAGAAGAGCTTGTACCTCCTACTCTTCATCCTTTTGGTTGCTTTAATTTAGATCATGGATGGTTGAGTCTTTTAGCATCATATTGGATGTCTTGAGTTTGACACCGTTTCTCCTCTGAGGGCATTTATTAGTACACTTCCCCGAGCACTTCCTTGTATATACTGAACTGGGATTTTTATGTTTCCTACTTAGACATGTATGGATGATCTATCTTCTAAAAGCTGGTTAATTTCTTTCCTCAGAGCTCACATAATGATCTCTCTTTCTTGCATTGTACCTGGTCATGTGTCTTCAATATTTATCTTCTTGGGTCCCAAACCTTTGTTTGCAACTGTCCATAAGCTTTGCTATCATCATGTCTTATTAGATGTAACCTTCTAGGTTTCCATCCCTTGTACTGTAATGCTCCACATGTTTTACCTTCAATATTATTCACATTCAACCCAATCTTACTATGGGATGTTTGCTTCATTCAACTGTCTCTTATCTTCGAATATGACATCAGTTTCTACTATTCATCTATATCACCTTGTAATTTTTGTTCTCTGTTGCAAATAATCTGTATCCTCATTTCTTTGCCATTGCACTCTTCTTTCACTAATAGGGATATAAACATCCTTATAACCTTCTGTATTGTTGTACATCTCTTGAAATAAATTTAGAACATAGAGTTTTATCTCCCAATGTTCTACAACAGGATTTATGTTATCACTTTCAAAACTTTTAGATTCAACTGCTTTTGTCTCAGCATTATCAGATTTCTTGACACCATCTCTTTGTAACTTCCTTCCTCCATGATAACAGGCCCACACTTGAACCTACCATATAACTCTGACTGCGATGTGTATTCTCATTCGTCCATCTACAAGCCTTTCCCAGCAATACAATCACACCCATTCAACTTGTTGTCTCGGTAATAAATCACCTTGCCAATGGTTGACCTTCCACTTCAGCATTTGACAATTATTCCATTGATTTCCCACCGTTTGGACACTCTGAGATGGCATGCACTTTTTCATGACAGTTGGCTGGCAGCATAGTTTTTGGAGTTTTCATAGAGGTAAAACCCTAGTATTGGGGTGGTTTTCTTTGGTTTATGCACAACTAAATTCTTCTACAAAAAATAACATTCATTCTTCTACAAAAAATAACATTCATTAAAGCTCAAATACCTTCACATAGACTATATAAGAGCACCTACACCAGAGCACCAAGATGAGATGTGGGCACAACAACAACACCAGAGCGGGATTATTGGCTCTTTGGGATTTACTATTTTTTGCAAAAGAGATTGGAATTCCCTCTCTCCATGTATATGGGGACTCTCCTGTAATGATTAATTGGGCTTATATGATAAGGAAACTCTCTCTTCCCTCGATATGGATGGTTGGTGTGACAACATTATGGAGCTAAAGGCATTCTTTCACACTTTAGACTTTCACCATGTCTTTAGAGAACACAATAAGAGGGTAGACAATTTATCCAAGGAAACGCTCCCCATGGCTACGGGCCTAATTTCCTTCACTGAATATTATGAGGAAATAACTATTGGGGAAGATAAGCTACAACTCTTCTAGAGCAGAGATTGTACCTCCTACTCTTCAACCTTTTGGTTGCTTAATTTTCGAGTATGGATGGTTGAGTCTTTTAGCATCATATTGGATGTCTTGAGGTTGAAACTGTTTCTCCTTTGAGGGTATTGATATTAGTACCTTCCCTGAGAACTTCCTTGGATATACTGAACCAGGCTCTTTATGTTTCCTCCTTAGAAATGCATGGATGATCTATCTTGTTAAATTTGGTTGATGTTTTTCCTCATATTTCAGAGAATGATCTCTCTTTCTTGCATTGTACCTGGTCATGTGTCTTTAGTATTTATCTTCCTGGGTCCCAAACCTTTGTTTGCAACTGTCCATAAGCTCTGCTATCATCATATCTTGTTGGATGTAACCTTCTAGGTTTCCAGACCTTGTATAATAATGCTCCATAGGTTTTACCATCAGTATTCTTCACATTCAATCCAATCTTACCATAGACTGTTTACTTCATTCTGTTGTCGCTTATCGTGGAATATGACATCTGTTTCCATAGTTCATCTATCTCACCTTGTAATTTTCTTCTCTGCTGCAAAGAATCTTTATCCTCATTGCTTTTCCATTGCACTCTTCTTTTAGTCACATGAATATAAACATCCTTATAACCTTCTGTACTGTTGTACATCTCCTGAAAGAAATTTAGAACATAGAATTTTCTCTCCCAATGTTCTACAATAGGATTAATGTTATCACTTTCAAAACTTTCATATTCAACTTCTTTTGTCTCAGCATTATCATATTTCCTAACACCATCTCTTTGTAACAGTCTTCCTCCATGATAACATGCCCACACTTGAACCTACCATATAACTTTGACTGTGATGCGTATTTTTTTTTGTCCATATGCAAGCCTGTCCCAGTGATACAATTACACCCATTCAACTTGTTGTCTCATGAATAAATCACCTTGTCAATGGTTGACCTTCCACATCAACATTTGAAAATTTCTCCATCGATTTCCCACTGTTTGATCCACTTAGGGACACATAGGAGAAGTATGATTTTTTTTCCTATCTACGACCCCTTCAACTTCTTCTACACAAGACTACTATATCTTAGCCATTCTTCTTCGCAGAAATTACCATACACAAAAACACGTTGTCTGCATCCTTCCACATCAGGTTTGAACCAATTGTCCTGACACTTTCATGGAATTCAAAACCCTACTTCTCGTCCATCTAGAAATGACCATTCTTTGCACATCCCACATCATAACTCAACCTATAAATTCTTCCTCACAATTACTAGGTGACTACTCTTTCTCAATCACCATTTCTATCCTTAGTGAATTCTGCATGCAAGGAAATGATACTTTGCCTGCCATTTTGTTATTACCCACCTTGTAGTTTCCTGCTTGAGGTGGATCTAGGATGGATGGTAGAGGGGAAAGCATCTAAGGGGTGGAAGCATGACTGCCTAGACTCCCAAATGGATGGTTGTCATGCCAATCAAGGCAGGCTTCACTTTAGGTTATCCTAGTCCAGGACAACAATGGGGGAGACCTGGATCTGCTCCCTACAGGAGAGATCAGACCTAGACACCAGAAGAAGATCAAATGGGGCTTCAGGGTACTTAAGGTGCAAGGTGAATGGAAACCATAGATCTAGGGTTTAGGTACTAGCAACTGGTGGAGGTGATCACTGTCTTGGGAAACGTAACTATAACAGGGTAAATAAGGACAGAGTTGGGACTACCTAGTACCTAGAAATCAGACTCAATGAAAGGTATTTGAGTTATCAGTAAATGTTGGTAAAGGGCAAAGGCTAAGAGCCTAAGGGCAGTGCTAGCTAGGAGATCAGTGCTTTGTGTGCATTGGGCAATGGAGTCAATAGTAAACCAACATTTCAGAAAACCCACCTAGGAGACATCTTGATCTATGAACCAGAAAGCAGTTGGTCCAGAAAAGCTAAGGTACAGGAAACCCAGCTCAATGGATGACTAGCGCTAGGGCTTGGGAGGAAAAATATGCAGTTTCAGGGTCACCAGTAGGCTAATGGTTCAGCATTGAGGAAGAAAAGAGGTCAGGGAGACTTGATCTACAAGCCCAAATCAGGAAATCAACAGAAAAATCAAATCTAGAAAAGTCAAAATCTGATGATGGGGCTAGGAGGCTGAAAACTGACTTTTCAGATCTAGGGAAAATAAGGAGGAATTAACATAGTGTTGGGGGTGTTCTGGAATGCTTGAGCCCTGATCTATCAGCCTATCTTGTCATATTTCAGAAAAAATGACTTCTGGTAAAGTCCAATTTTCAGTGAGGGCGCTAGGGCAGTTTCAGTCAATTTTTCAGATCTAGGCTAAATGGTCAAGTAGTTGCACAATGTTGGGGTTGATTTAGGTTATGTGGGACCCGATCTATCCTTTTGTGAAGTCAAAATTCATAAAAACTCAAAACCCTAGCAGGTCAATTTTTCAGTGGGGGGTTTTATGTAGTTTTCTGCTTAAAAAACAGATCTAGGTCAAACTATGAGGAATTTGAACAACATTCTAGTTGATTTAGTTAGGGAGAGGCCCGATCTATGAAACTCAGAAATGGTTTGGCAAAATATTAGACGGTTCCCTGATTATTTGATTTTTTAGGGTTTTATGGTTTAGGAGTTTTTAGAAAAATAGTTAAATTTCAGCAAGGTACAATGGATTAAGATCAGAAAAGAAGAACTTACCTGTGGATCTTACCTAGAAAAGCTTGTAGAAGTCTGTAATAGTGACGATCCTAGCTATCTCGATCAATCCTGGAAGATCCTCGTGATTTCTATGGCATATGCAAGCTCCAAGCCATCAAAGCGCCCCTACCCTGCATGAGAAAACGTCAACCATATCAGATTTGCACATACAAAATAAAGAAACTGAATGCTACAAGACAGTAAAATGAAGTAATCATAGATCACAATGAAACTAATGAAAACCCCTTGATCCAAGACGAAGAGAACTGAGCGAGTTGAGGCCCCCCTACAAAAACGCTCCAGCCAAAATGCCCTCATGTAGACAAAACAATGATAGCCATGAAAAAAATAGATCTCACAAGAATTTCCATGATGCTAGTAAGATGAAGACAAGCTAATCACCATTTGAGCATATCAGATGCAAAGCAAATCCAGAAAAATTTCGACAGAAAAAGTCTTTCGAGTGGGTCCAAGGAGTGTTTGACACACTCCCTTTGGGTGTTCCCATCCCTTTGGGTGTTCCCATCACACAATAAATAATATAACAATTTGAAATTTTGACTTTTGTGCCTCCTTGAGGAAATCGTGGGTCTCCCAAAAAGCTCCAGAAAATATATAAAATTTGCCCAAAAATAGGTGCGGGCCCCATAAAATGTTGAAACTGCTGGAGAAGGTGTGGAAGAAATCACTCTCATCATTGTGACTCACCCCATGCCATTTCTTTTCCTCAGTAGCCCAAATCGATTTCTTCAATAGCCATTTGATCATTTTTTAATCTGCCTCGGGAAATGTGATAGTGCTAAAACAACCTGCTAGGGTGCCTGCATTGTCAGATTGAGCCCTCCAAGCTCTCTGGGATGGGGGTATAATGGTACAAACAAGTGGCTACATCCCCCTTTTCCCATACAACGCCCTAGGAGATCCAACTGAAACATCTCCCTGCTTAAACAAATCAATCTGCGAAGAAAAAATGCATCAGAAAAGCAGAATAAGCCTGATCACATCTGTAAGTGCCCGAAACTGGAAATAAACTGTCTCATTGGACTCAGCGAATCCCAATCCATCAAATGTGTATACTCATATCCCTCATAGGTCTTTGTCTGATCATAAATCATAACCAATAAACAATATAACCATCTGTGAATAATCAAACACCAACAATAACTCAGAATAGATCAATCTGCTGCAAGTGTTAAGAGGTTAAACCATGCTCTACAACTCATTCACGTAACAAAATTAACAAGTAGCATTCATTTCATTGGCGGTACATCAACAAATACTTATAAATATCAGGTTTTATTTATTATTACTTAGACTTAGACTTCCAAGACTATACTCACTTCATAGCTATAGTCATTTTGTTAGTGAAGGGTGAAAGGTGGAAATGACAAGGCTAAGGCAAAGGATGACCTCCTACTCAACATCATGACACTTTGGACAAGGAAGGGGAGAACTCACTATAACCAATACTGGACAAACAACAACATAAGGAATGGCAATGCCTCACAAATGGATGAGTTGTTTAGAGAGTGCTTATTCAACTTAGGCATCATGTCTACATCAATCTTGATCCAATTTCATTAGGATCACATTTTATTCTGTGGCATTTTTGGCCTATATGAACCCTTTGGGACTTCACCAGTGCTTAAAAGCACATCTAATCGCAGCTTTCATCTGGGCCATAAATAAGGTCAGCAATCCTTTGATATAACATTTTTTAACCATTGCTTTTTGTACCTTTTCTTATACTCTTCAAGGAGTATTTTTTTTAGCATTTCATTGTTCTTGCTCTTTTAACATGTGTTAAGAAACACAGTTTTACAATTTTCATTTTCCATGGGCGCACATTTAATATTTCAATAAAAGTAGTACATGAGCTTTCAGTTTTAGCCAACAACATCTCAAGTGACTAGGGGGAATTCTGCACAGTGCCAAACATCGGGACAACCGACCAGAATGATTTAGGCATACTATCCAACTTTCCAAAGGCAAGCTTTGTCACCAACTCAGAGTCGAGACACAATGTAAACAGGGAGGCTTGTCTAAAAAAGGTTCTAGCGGGGAAAAAGGTCCTCCATGCCACAAGTCAAGAAGTCAGTCGGGTTGAAAATTAAACTGGAAGGTAATGGATGGATGAAGAGAATGAAATGATGGAGCCAACACTAGCAAGCCAAGACAATGGTGGGAATGACTACCTCTATTCTCCCTAAGGAGGGTAAAACCAATGAGTATAGATCAAGAACTTCAAAGCCAGAGTAAGGACATTGATACATAGTATAATATACAACCAAGTCCATATGACCGCCAGATCATGATACCACAAGTCAATATATGTCACAAGAATCAATATAAGAGCAATAATAATGACAACACCATATAAAATACTGAGTCATATCCATGCAATATAATCCATCTGAAACACCATATATCCAATGAGAAAGAACTAATATAACACTGGGCATCCATGACTGCTATGAAATAACATAAATGGCTACATTGGTCATCAAATCTGAGTGTCCCAAGACTCAGTCCTGACATGGGAGAGTACAATAGTCCACCAATACAAAAATGATCCATATAAACTGCTCATCTCAGCATCTCATATGTAAGAGATTTGGCTGAAAAATGTACCGTGTCTGAAAAATAGAATATGGTAGCCTGGCTACTATATATGTGATAACATCTGGCTCCAGCTGGGACAAGTGCTCTGCTGAAAAGAGTGCTTGAGAACCTCAGAATCTTTGGTCCTCGCAGTCTGCTTCTCACATCCTCGATCAATCCATCCAGCTCTGTAATCGCTACTAAGAATGTACCTGACTACCTGCAACATGTCTAGAGCTATACCAAACTCACAGACCGGTCGTCAGAACAATATGTGGATAATATATAAAATACTGAAAATAAAGATGCATGAAACTGAAAAGCAGAAAATAAATCTAATCTATAACCACAACTTTCAATAAAAGTTTGATTTTTTATTTATTTTTATTTTGCAGGATAACAAAATTACACTAAGAGCTTCAAAGGTGAGCTTCAAACAACAAAGCAAGATTCTATACTACTACTGGGAAAGGATTATTCAAATCCTACCTACTCTAACCTAACCAATTAGGCAAGTGCTAAGTAAAATCATAAATCCAATGGAACCACTTGCTGAACCAATCTATTGAGCTTTCTTTACAGCTAATGATACAACAAGTCAAAGATAGGTTGTAAGTAATGTGAATGAAAATTGAAGCTATTGTAACTTGTTGTTTGAAAATCAAAGAAAGATATGGATAAAGAGGAATGAAATCATGCCAGGGATGAGATTGATTATTGTAGAATTCTTCCATCCATAGATCGATAGGGTCATAAAATTTATGCAAGTTTAAATTTGATGAAAGAAAAGAATACGATACATAATTCATCCCTCCAAGGCCATCATTTTTTCCCTCATCTTTTTGGTCAGCATACTCAATCATTCTCACATTATGATCAATGATGAAGCAAAATAGGGTCCAATTAGAAATATTTAAACCAGAAATTGAGATTAACACCATTTGTTGTTTATAAAATGAGAAAATATGGAATTGATCTTTATAGAGCTTCTCATTCACCCAATCAAAGAAATTAGCAAAGTTGAAAACATTATGCACCAAGGATGAAAGGATATAAAATGTTTTACCATTTACCATTTGGCACTTTCTAGAATTTGTACGACATGATACCATAGAGAAGGACTTCAAGAGCTGGGATGGGAGGGTGGATTGACAAATTAAGACTTGATTTGTATCACCTAAAGATGTTAACACCAATCTTCCATGTGGTGCGGGACATTTGCTAGAGAAATTAGCAAAATTAAAACTAACATCCCAATAACTAGTCTCACTATGATTAATCTCCTTGACCAAATCACCTTGTCCAAAAGTATGACGGGGAATAGCAACAACATTACAAGAATCATTCCTTGGAGGCTCTTGATGATTGTTTAGACACAGATTCTAGTTAGAAATATGTGACAAAGAAAGTTCTAGGTCAAGCTCGCTCACTAGAATATCATCATCATGTCGTTGTTCTTCTTGAGATTGTTCATTACATTCAACTGAGGATAAATGATCATCATCATTCATTTGATAAGGAAAAATATCACTATGCTCATTTCTGTCCTCACAAGCTTTTTCTTCGACTACAATAGGACCACATGATTGCTCTTCAACGAAAGTTTTATTAATTTCCACCTTTTCTTCTTTTGCAGTGATATGATCAAGGTCTGAATCAAGATTCGGATAGGTTGGATACTGACTCAAATTATCATCTATTAGGCAATGAATATGGAGCTCCCCTTCTAAAGGATCGTTAATGGACTCACAAATGGAAGGCTCAACTATGGATGCTTCTTGATGGTGCTTAGATTCCCTTCCACGGATCAAATCCAGGATTTGCTCTGTGACTGCTTTAGGTAATAATAACAGAGTATCTTGTATGATTTGATTGATATCTTTCTTAGTTTCAACATGAGGTTTTGAAACATTATTCTTGAAGTACTCTATAACATTCTTATGGATTGCAGGCACACTCATAATTTGGAACATATAAGGAGAGGAATGGTCCAATTGAGAAAGCACTTCGTCTATATATTGATTATCAACGGCATAATCATTGCTAGGCTGACACTCTAAAATTTTATCAGTGTTCCTACTCCAACTATCAATTAACAAGTCTGTGAACATGTCATACCCAGTGATGGATCCTGGTGCTAAATGATCAAACCATAGTTGAAAATCCCCTTGCAAGGATTCTCCTAAGGCTTGCATATAAACATCTTCATTGTCTACACCTCTAGATTCCATGCAATCCCAAAGGATGTCCAAATGAATTTCAATAGATATATCTTTATTTCCATTGAACTGGGGCATCCTCCTAGTGTAATCATTTGGCATAGGATGAGGTGCTCTCAGTATTTCAGAAAAGTCAAAAGGAGACCGTTTGTCTTTCTTTTTAACAACTTTGGTTACTTGGCTATAAGGCTTTGATTGGGAATGACCTCTAGGTTCATGTCAACTTATAGGTCCACTCGAGATGGTAAGGAAATCTTTATTGCATGGGTGAGGAAGTTGGTGGGTATCATAAAGATTGTGGTATCTAGATTCATACCCATAATCATGCTCGAGATCATCCTCATACCCATAGTCTGACCTCCATCTATTCCTTTCATTTATTTGTCTGTTAGTTTCAATCATGTTCTTGGTTACTTCCTTCAAGTGCTTCAAAAATACATCCGAATCCATTATGATTTATGGTATGCTCTAAGAACTTAAGATTAATATGTTGGGCACGATCCTCAGTGGAGTCCCGGGGTGGAGTCGCCAGGTGAACCACACAAGTACTTCACCGAAAAAGATATGTCGTAGGGAAAGGTGAGGTATGTTGAACCAAGGTAGGCCTCTACCTCCCCGGCAACGATGCCAAAATGTTGGCAAAGAGAATGGGACGAGAGCTTAAAGATAAATGTTGGACCAGGGTAGGCCTCTACTTTCCCCGGCAACGGCACCAAAATGTTATCACCCGCCTTGTAGTTGCCTGCTTGAGGTGGATCCAGGATGGATGGTAGAGGGGAAAGCGACTAAGGGGTGGAACCATGACTGCCTAGACTCCCAAATGGATGGTTGTCATGCCAATCAAGGCAGGCTTCACTTTAGGTTATCCTAGCCCAGGAAAACAATGGGGGAGACCCAGATCTTCTCTCGATAGGAGAGATCAGACCTAGACACCAGAAGAAGATCAGATGGGGCTTCAAGGTACTTAAGGTGCAAGGTGAATGGAAACCCTAGCTCTAGGGTTTAGGTACTAGCAACTGGTGGAGGTGACCATTGTCTTGGGAAACGTAACTATAATAGGGTAAACAAGGATAGAGTTGGGACTACCTAGTACCTAGAAATCAGACTCAATGAAAGGTATTTGAGTTATCAGTAAATGTTGGTAAAGGGAAAAGGATAAGAGCCTAAGGGTAGCGCTAGCTAGGAGATCAGTGCTTTGTGTGCATTGGGCAATGTAGTCAGCATTAAACCAATGTTTCAAAAAACCCACCTGGGAGACACCTTGATCTATGAACCAGAAAGCAGTTGGTCCAGAAAAGCTCAGGTAAAGGAAACCTAGCTCAATGGATGACTAATACTAGGGCTTGGGAGGATATATATGTAGTTTCAGGGTCACCATGAGGCTAATGGCTCAGTGTTGAGGAATAAAATAGGCCAGGGAGACTTGATCTACAAGCCCAAATCAGGAAATCAACAGAAAAATCAGATCTAGAAAAGTCAAAATCTGATGATCGGGCTAGGAGGCTGAAAACTAATTTTTTAGATCTAGGGAAAATTGGGAGGAATTAGAATAGTGTTGGGGGTATTTTGGAATGCTTGAACCTTGATCTACTAGCCTATCTTGTCAGATTTTAGAAAAAATGACTTCTGGTAAAGTCCAATTTTTCAGTGAGGGCGCTCGGGCAGTTTCAGTCAAATTTTCAGATCTAGGCCAAATGGTCAAGCAGTTGCATAGCTTTGGGGTTGATTTAGGCTATGTGGGACCCAATCTATCCTTCTGTGAAGTCAAAATTCAGAAAAACTCAAAACCCTAGCAGGTCAATTTTTTAGTGGGGGGTTATGCAATTTTCTGCTTAAAAAATAGATCTAGGTCAAACTGTGAGGAATTTGACCAATGTTCTAGTTTATTTAGTGAGGGGGAGGCCCGATCTATGAAACCCAGAAATGGTTTGGAAAAAGATCGGACGGTTCCCTGATTATTTGATTTTTTAGGTTTTTTATGGTTTAGTAGTTTTCAGAAAAATAGTTAAATTTCAACAAGGTACAATGGAATAAGATCAGAAAAGAAGAACTTACATGTGGATCTTACCTATATAAGCTTTTAGAAGTCTGTAATAGTGACGATCTTAGCTATCCCGATCAATCCTGGAAGATCCCCGTGATTTCTATGGCATATGCAAGCTCCAAGCCATCAAAGCGCCCCCTACCCTGCATGAGCAAACGCCAACCATATCAGATTTGCACATACAAAATAAAGAAACTGAATGCTACAAGATAGTAAAATGAAGTAATCATAGATCGCAATGAAACTAATGAAAACCCCCTGGTCCAAGACGAAGAGAACTGAGCGAGTTGAGGTTCCCCTACAAAAATGCTCCAGCCAAAACGCCCTCCTGTAGACAAAACAATGATAGCCACGAAAAAAAAAATAGATCTCATGAGAATTTCCATGATGCTAGTAAGCTGAAGACAAGCTAATTACCATTTGATCACATCAGATGCAAAGCAAATCCAGAAAAATTTTGACAGAAAAAGTCTTTCTATTATTTAGATCCAAGAGCCAAAGACCCTTTACAAATGAGAAGCTCTCTCCTTTAAATAGAAATGAGAGAACCTCAATCATAACCAAATCCTAACCACTTTCAAAACAAGTGGCTAAGATTAAAGGATATAATGTTCTAATCAATGGTTGAGATGAGCTCAACATACCATACATGGATCAATATAATTATAATTTACCAAAGTGGACTTAAACCACCCAAATAAAGGTAACCCACTCAACAAGAAATAAATGAAAGCACATGGTGGGTCCAAGGAGTGTTTGACTCAATCCCTTTGGGTGTCCCCATGGAACAATAAATAATATAACAATTTAAAATTTTGACTTTTGTGCCTCCTTGAGGAAATCACGGGTCTCCCAAAAAGCTCCAGAAAATATATAAAATTTGCCCAAAAATAGGTGCGGGCCCCATAAAATGCTGAAACTGCTGGAGAAGGTGTGGAAGACATCACTATCATCATTGTGACTCACCCCATGCCATTTATTTGCCTAAAAAACCCAAATCGATTTCTTCAATAACCATTTGATCATTTTTTAAATTTGCCTTGGGAAACGTGATACTACTAAAACAATCTTCTAGGGTGCCTGTGTTGTCAGATTGAGCCCTCCAAGCTCTCTGGGATGGGGGTACAATGGTACAAACAAGTGGCTGCACCCCCCTATTCCCATACAACGCTGTAGGAGATCCAACTAAAACATCTCCCTGCTCAAACAAATCAATCTGTGAAGAAAAACTGTATCAGAAAAGCAAAATAAGCCCGATCACATTTGTAAGTGCCTGGAACTGGAAATAAACTATCTCATTGGACTCAGAGAGTCCCAATCCATCAAAGGTGTATACTCATATCCCTCATAGGTCTCTGTCTAATCATCAATCATAACCAATAAACAATATAACCATCTGTGAATAATCAGACACCAATAATAACTCATAATAAATCAATCTGTTGCAAGTGTTAAGAGGTTAAACCATGCTCTACAAATCATTCACATAACAAAATCAACAAATATCATTCATTTCACTGGCGGTACATCAACAAATACTTATAAATATTAGGCTTTATTTATTATTACTTAGACTTAGACTTCCAAGACTATACTCACTTCATAGCTGTTGTCATTTTGCTAGTGAAGGGTGAAAGGTGGAAATGACAAGGCTAAGGCAAATGATGACCTCCTACTCAACATCATGACACTTTGGACAAGGAAAGGGAGAACTCACTATAACCAATACTGGACAAACAACAACACAAGGAATGGCAGTGCCTCACAAATGGATGGGTTGTTTAGAGAGTGCTTATTTAACTTAGGCATCATGTCTACATCAATCTTGATCCAATTTCATTAGGATCACATTTTATTCTGTGGCCTTTTTGGCCTATATGAACCCTTTGGGACTTCACCAGTTCTTAAAAGCATAGCTAATCGCAGCTTTCATCCGGGCCATAAATAAAGTCAGCAATCCTTTGATATAACATTTTTTAACCATTGCTTTTTGGACCTTTTCTTATACTCTTCAAGGAGTATTTTTTTTTAGCATTTCATTGCTCTTGCCCTTTTAACATATGTTAAGAAACACAGTTTTACAATTTCATTTTCCATGGGCGCACATTTAATATTTCAATAAAAGTAGTACATGAGCTTTCAGTTTTAGCCAACAACATCTCAAGTGACTAGGGGGAATTCTGCATAGTGCCAAACATCGGGACGACTGACCAAAATGATTTAGGCATACTATCCAACTTACCAAAGGAAATCTTTGTCACCAACTCAGAGCCGAGACACAATGTAAACAGGGAGGCTTGTCCAACAAAGGTTCTAGAGGGGAAAAAGGTCCTTCATGCCACAAGTCAAGAAGTCAGCCGGGTTGAAAATTAAACTGGAAGGTAATGGATGGATGAAGACAATGAAATGATGGAGCCAACACTAGCAAGCCAAGACAATGGTGGGAATGACTACCTCTATTCTCCCTAAGGAGGGTAAAACCAATGAGTATAGATCAAGAAATTCAAATCTAGAGTAAGGACATCAATACATAGTATAATATACAACCAAGTCCATATGACCGCCAGATCATGATACCACAAGTCAATATATGTCACAAGAATCGATATAAGAGAAATAATAACCACAACACCATATAAAATACTGAGTCATATCCATGCAATATAATCCATCTGAAACACCATATATCCAATGAGAAAGAACTAATATAACACTGGGCATCCATGACTGCTATGAAATAACATAAATGGATACATTGGTCCTCAAATCAGAGTGTCCTAAGACTCAGTCTTGACATGGGAGAGTACAATAGTCCACTAATACAAAAATGATCCATATAAACTGCTCATCTTAGCATCTCATATGTAAGAGATCTGGCTGAAAAATGTACTGTGTCTGAAAAATAGAATATGGTAGCCTGGCTACCCCATGTCTCAAGTAAGTTTGAAGGAAGTGGAGATTAAAGGGTTAAAGGATGAGAATGAAGATATTAAGTTGGAATTGGCTAAAATTATTAAAGAAAATAATAAAGCTTGGAATGAAAAGAACCAACTGCAGAAAAAATTCAATGAACTGAGAGAGAGAAACACAGGAAAAGATCCTTTGCAGGGAGCTAAACATTTGATCTAGGATACCTTGTCTGTAGAAATTACTGAATTCAAACATTATTTAAATTTTATCAATGATGAAAGTGCATTAGTAAATTTGGCTGCTCAGAGATTAATTTAGTAAATGAAACCATGGAAAAGAAATCTCTGGACACTGCTCATAATGCTATCAATTTTTTAAATTCTCTGACATATCAAGATCTGCAGGATATTGGGATCAAGGACATGGTAGCTGTTATATTGTGGGAAAATAGTTTTATTGGTAAACACCAACTTATGAAAGTTGTTCAGGAAAAAGCAAACCATATGTTTTCTCAAGTCAAACATTTCAAGACGACTTTTCAAAAATTATTTGATGATGGTCTCCCTTCTTTTTGGGATGACGAAGGACGACTATTTACTCAGGAACAATATCATATCTTGTTGGTACATAATCGCATGGATCATTCTAAGTTTGAGGATTTAGTCAAAGGATTAACTGGAAAAGTCATTGTTGAAAAGTTGACAGAAGATTTTTAATTGTTGGACCAATTTTTAGCTGCTAAAAAAGGATTACCAGTTGTGTCTCATGAATCCTATGTGGATTTAGAGGTGTCAATAAGAGAAATGATGGAGTACGACATTCCAAATTTGGAACAGTGGAAAATTGTGGAAAAATTTGGGAAAACCAAATACATATTACATTCATAAGGACAAGTGTTGCGCTCTCAGGAAGCTATTTGTTTGTGGTACCTTGCAGTTGTGGATTTGCTATAATCAAGAAAAAATGTTATTTCAAACAAAAGCATGCAATTATTATTCCTAGTTATTTGGGAAATAGTTACAAGAACTTATGATTAGCAGTTAGTTGGTTTTCAACATACTTGGAAGAAACTATTGTGTATATATTTGAATTTTATTGATGTATCAGTGGTTGGAACCCATAAGATTGGACTTATGTTTTGGGAGAACCTTTTTGAATAAAATTACAGAGTCAAATGCTGGTTTATCTTCAAAGATTCATGTATTATTTATGTTACAGTCTGTACTTTCTTTCCCTGTGAATGTTTTCTAAGTGTTACCTTCCATTCTATTTTCTTTCATGTTTGAACTTAGTGTGTAATAGTTTTAGAATTCATACATGTTATGCTCTGGCTATTGTTTCAGATACACACAAATATTTCTTCTAAAGTTGATATGGAATTCATCCTGTGATGATCTATATTAATGGACTGTTCATGTTTCTTTCCTATCGCCCGATAATCAATGAATGACTGTAACTGAATAATTATCTTGCCTTTGTTGAGGTTCTAAGTAGGCAGCTTTGTATTATCTTCATCTGTTTTGACTCCATAGCCAAATGGTTCTATGTTTCGTTTCAACCATCTACATAGCTTAAAACTATTGATTCATACATCTGGCCTTGTTAAATCCGTATTCGAGAGATCCCTCTATGGAAAGAAAAGCCTGTTTCTTTCTAAAAGTGGGTTTGCTGTTACCTTGATATTTCCTTCCACAACCTTAGGTATATTTTGAGTGATAACACTCCCTACTACCTGTAGGATTACAAAGCTTAATTCCCAAAATAGAGATTTTCTCATTCTTTAACAAACTCCTAAAAAATCTTGTAACTGATCCCTAGATTTCAGTCATAACTTCTACTTTTTAAAAAAACAAACTTATCCCTAACTTATGACTCACCCAGCTACTAACTACAAACAACAACTACTCCCTTGAGTCATCCCATTTCTTCAGGGATATGTTTACATACTTCATCATTAACTGACACCTAACAACTAAGCATATTCCCTACCTATGCTTTCTAAGAAATAAACACTTTTTCATGAAATTTTACAATGACCCCTCCTTGGGATGATGTCTAGACCTTTAGGTCTGACCACACATCTAATTCTTGGACTGGAGATCTAATGCTTCTGCATCACTCCATATGCAAGATTCTTTAAGTACCTTCTCCACTGCTGCTTCAAAACAGATTCAACACCATCATCTTCAAGTGATTGGCTATCCTCTTCTTCTTTTTTCTGTCACCCGTACATCCTTAATGCAACTGTAGACATTTCCCTCTTCAAAATTTATTTGTTTCCTCTGAACTTTAGATTTAATTTCAGAAAGTAATTCATTCTTCAACTCTTTGACTGCAATCTCATCTTCATACATAGGTTCTTTCAGAAAATATGAATTTGAGCTAAATCTTTCATCTTTTGGCTATATGAAAATTTGTAATTTTTTTTTTGGGTTGGTGAAAAAATCTATGTTAATCCAAGACTTTGCACTTGCTTATATGCCACCTTTTGACCATTGTGCCTCGTCAATTTAAAATCAAAATATTTGTTTTTAATATGCTATCCATTTGTTTAATTATTTAACTTGTTAAATCTTTTATTGTTTTCTATATGAAAATTGGAAATTATTATTTTGGTTGGTGAACTAATCAGTGTAAATCCATGACTCGCACTGTCCTAGGCCATAGCAAAGATATATTTCTGATATATTTTTGCTATACAATTGCAAAATTTGTGAGGTAAGAGTTCTATCTATAATTTCATGTTGTGGAACTTGTTTTGAAATTGGAGGCAAACATAAATTTTGAGCTATAGGTTTTATCTTTGTTCTCATATATTTTCTATTTTTGTTAAAGGGATTTATTCTTTTAAATTTTTTTATATTTGAGCTTTAGTTTCTTACATTTGTGGCATAATCCCCACAAATCGAGGCATAAAAATGGAAAAAATTCGAGGTAAGGTTTTAATTTGACAATTTGTTGCTTGGGCTTACAACAATCAGTCACAGGGATTAAATCCCATGGTATGGTTGTAAGATTTGGTATTGAGGATAATGTTGAAAACCTTCATGAATTTGTTGGAGATTACGGGCTGAAAATTGTTCTTCAAAAATTTTAGGTGACACTTCAACTTTTAATTCCATTTGTTCTTTTTTCTGTTTAGGGTGAAATACTCAAAACATGAATATAGATATTTTTTATCAGGTCTTTGGTTTATTCCTGTGTTATTGATCATGGAAAGTATAATCCATATTAAAACCTTTAAAAATTGGTTTTAATGTCATGGTTATGTTACATCTTTTTACAAGGTTGAGACTTCAATCCTTATTTCTTTGTTGTAAAGCACACATGAAGATTTTTCACTGACAGGTAAAGCAATCTTCTCTGCAACAAGTGACTTCTTTTTCTTTGAATCAAAATTATCCAAGTCATTTGCATTTGACTTTTAAACCATGCCATTGGATTTTAATCCATCACCTTGCTTCCCCATTTGCAAAACTAGAGCTTGGTTGTTCTTCTTCTTGACATTAGAGATACTTTCATTTTCATTGTTTAAAATATTTGACCCATTTGAATCCATCACTTTTTCAGTGGGAACCTTTGTAACAAAATTCAAAGAAATGGATGATTTACCATTAGCTTTTACCTTACCACCAACTTCTATCTTGCTAAAACTAACTTGTTTATTTCTCTTCTTGGCATCGACTATAGTATGTTTTGATGCAACAACTAACTTTGTCTATCATCCTCTTCTATTGCATGCACAAAATCATTGTTGTCAATCATGGATTTATTTTTAGATGACTCATCATCTCTCAGTAAACACTTATGGAAAAGATGCCAGCTTGAACTCTCATCATTTACACCTTCGTTTTCTGTGCTCAGCTCATGTTCCCCGTATTTCTTCTCGTCAAATCCTTTTCTCTTTGACATTTTGCCTATGTGCTTTTGGTTTTTTCTGATTTATTGCTCATTGTTGATTATTTTAGCAAAAACCAGTGATTGAGATGATCAAATTGAATTTTTTTTGTGTTTTCTTTCTAGTTGTTTTCTCTTTTTAAGATGTTTTTATTATTTTCAATCATTACAATAAATTCGAAAATAAGAACCAAGGTGTCTTTACAAAGTTTGTCTTTCCTTTTTCCTAGGACCACTTGTTTTTCTTCTTGACATTTAGGTTGTTTACTCTTCCTTTTAGTTAAAATATATTTGGTTTCTTTCTTATTGTCTGTTTTCTGTTTTAGTTAGGTATCCATTTTAGTGTTTTACTGTCGTTATATTTGACAAGGAATCAAGCTCTTCTCTTTAGCTGTCTTTCTAACCGAGCTTTCTTTTTCTTCTCCTCTTTGGTACTTGGAAATCTCTACTTCCATGTATGAGGTTAGATGGTTTCATGAAATCCTCTTCAGTACTTTGAAACCTTTAATTCTATGTACTAGGTTGGATGGTATTGTGAAATGCCCCCCCACAACGAAGGTGAGCAAATGATAAACTAGCACCCAGGAATGTGAGCAAAGGATGGACGCCCATAAGTTGACTTCCACCTAATTAGGAATCTAAGGAATTAATTCCCAGTTCGCACAACCAAGACAAAACACATAAAGACAACATCCAAGAGGCCCTCTGAATATAATACATAGAAAAGTGGCCTCCAAGAGGCTTTTGAAGGCACTCACTGACTTGAAATAACTATCAAGCTCCCACCCAAACATTTTTCATGAAGATGAACCAATAGAACTAGAGAACAATTAGACTTAAAACCAGATGTGCAATGCTATATAGCAATTAACCACTGAGTCCAGACAAGAATTACCATAATCGAGTTAAATTGTCTGCTCACAAAATTGGAGGTGAGGCATAATACCATATGTGTCTGCGCTTTTATGATTCATTGCAAGATAACCTAGAGAGTGTAGAGTCTGGAGCATGTGTAAAGATGGGTCTCTTCTAAATGAATTGTCCCTCCTTGCCTTGTGGGAATCAAATCGGATGCGACGTGGCCCTCTCACAGCTGATTCCACATGCATGAGAAAATTAATGACTTGGGGGATGGGGTTTTGAATGATGTATCCTCATTTTTTTAAGATACCTTCACCCAACCTTATGGCTAAATTGGCAAGGTGACATGCTTTTATGTTGAGAGAACAGAGGATGTGGTGGAATTGAACCTCTTTGAAGCATTGCATTGCATTTATTTATCTTTGTTGATTTGTGCGAGGATACAATCCTTGGGGGTAGTGTTGTAGTGAAAATGTTGAATGACCATGGAAAAGTCCCCAAAGACCATACGATTCTTTACACTTGACAAGGAAGCTACCATGATCCCTTGAAGGAGTGCATATACCTCTGCTTGATAGTTTGAAGCCTTCCCTAGACCCCATACATGGTTGCTTTGTTGATTTCCTCCTATATCAATGAGGATCGCCCATGCACTTGCCGCCCCTTCCAAAAGTTCATTGGCCTTGGATATTAAAGTAGTTTCTAGTCGATGAAACTTTTCTCCTTTGAGGATTGTCCAACTTGTCCATCTCCTATGGATATTTTCAGTTCATATATTGGTCGTTTCATAATTGTGGATGATGATGCAATTGGTCCCTCCACCACCTCTTTAGGCATCGATACCGACCTGTGACAACACCAATCTCTTGTCTCAATTCCCAGATTTTGTCTTCATCTTCCTTGAAGTCAATAGGTACATGTACCTGGGTCTCAGGTCTTACATTTTAGGTTTACCGATTTTTGGGTTTAATCCCTCTTGTTATGTATGCAGTGTTTACTTTTTTCACATTGTTTTACCATCTTAGTGTTTAGCAACTTTTCAGTTCCATGTTCTTTCTATACTAGTTCTTTTCTATTTCACTACTTTTGTCATTCATGGACATTAACATAATTTATTTATTTATGTCTTTCTATAGAACAATAAAATGAAGTTGAAGAAGTAAGGATGCTCTGATCAGGCTGCACTTGTAGATTGGATCAAATACTTGAACCATATTCAGCATAATCTCAGTCAAATTCATTGCTTTATTTTTTCTCAATAGACAGTTTTTTTAACAACCAAATTATTGTTAGATTCTTATTTGGTTTGAAAAGTCTATTTCAAGTTATGATATGACATAACATTTGTACTGTGTGTAACATTTTAGGTCCTTATGAAGTTGGCATTTGGTAGATCTAGGTTGAGTTACCATATGCTTACACTTACAAAACTCCATCTATTTGATTTGTGAACAAAATTTTCCATCAAAATGTTGATGAACTATGAGCTATTATTTATGTTTATCAACATGTGATATGTTTTTAAACTTTTTTGGCACCATGTACAACTACTGATAACTATAAGCAAATTGTAGTGTGCATACAAACTGGTCAAGTTTCTATTTATGATGTTATGAAAAAGTCAATGTTGGGTTGAGTTTTTGTGTTGATTTGTTTTACTCTTTTTTTTCTTTTAGTTTTGGCTCTGTATGCTTAGATGTTATCAACCAAACATGGAGTCCAATTTTTGGGAAGGAAATTTCCTAGACCCTAATTAAAATAGTGTGGATGATGATAATCTTTATGTAGCTTTCTTGAGGCCTCTATATGCTCATTCCTTCCAATGATTGCCTGGAAATTTGTTGATGCAGACCTTGTCAATGTATTCAAATCTTTTCTACCACAATTTTACTTTATCTTAAACCGACTGATCCATTAAATGGAGATGAAAACTCACTTATGATGAGGGATAGGGAACAATATGATAAAAAAGTGAAAGGTATGGAAATTTAAATGCTTCTAGGAAACCAATTTTTCTGTTAATGTTTATGATATCTATAATTTGAAATGTAATTTTTTGTTAATGTTTATGATATTTGTAATTTGTAATTTGAAATTTGATATCTGTTAATTTTCTACCACAGGGCATACAAAGTAGAGAAGCACAAGATCAAAGTGGCAGGTTATTTGCAAAGCCAAAAATGGTGGGTATTCTTATATACCAAATTGCTGATTTGAATCGGGTTCCTGATTATGACTCTGCATTGGAGTTCAACGGAACTCCTGTTCAACATCATATGCATCCTGTATATCCATATCACCATCCATTTGTTCCCCAAGATTCCAAACTGACAAGGACAATGCTTTTTCTAGATCCCAAGGATATTAGGGTAAATTGCAGATTATCAAAACTATTGGAGGAGTGGACAACTGGACTTGGTTCTAAATAGAACTCTTCTAGGCCCTCTTCAAGTGGTTAATATGTAGTGACAACTGAAGAAAATATTCAGGAGCGACCAGATTTGAATATACCTATTCTTGAACTATCTTTAGGTTGAAAGAGGAGTTCCTCTAATCCTGTCTTTATGGACATAATGACATATTCACATACACATATTGGATATTTACATCCACAAATTATTGTTGACTTTTTTTTTTACATATGATTTTCCTATGATTATAGAACCCATAATGTATTTGATATAAGAGCATTTATTAGATGCATAGACAACATTCAAATTAATTTACTATGATTAGAAAACAAAAAACAAATATCCTAAACTACACCTAAAACCAAAAATAAATTAAAAATAATGAAAGTTATACACATTCACATTCTAAGTACAAGAATAAAACAAAATATATGATATTTGTTCACTAGCTCTACCTTTAAATGTGATATCCTCCTCTCTACATTGTATGGATAGGTTGGAATTCCTACTAACCTTTTAACCTTTTACACAAATTAAAATTCATATTATTTGTGTGATTGTCTAGATATATTAATATAAACTATGAATTAAATAATTATCTAACATATTATTTGTGTAATTGGCCACATAATTTAATAAACTATCAAGTAAGTAATTTGCTACGAAGAAAAAACATTTTCAAATTTGACTCATTATATAAACACCATTACTAGACAGAATTTTGATTTATATAACAAAAGAGCCACAAGATTATATAGAAATGAACCAAATTTGAACATTTTTGTTTACTTTTAAAGTAAAGGATTGCTTAGGTAAATTGGCTCAAGAAATAAAAATAAAGTTCATTGTCAAACTAATGCTCATAGAAACTTAATCTTAAAATGTATCTTCTTTAATTCATACAATATGTTAATAATTTCTTTAAAAGAAATTCAAAATCTTATAATATTGAAGATTATAGATTATCTTTTATTAATAGTGTCTAAAAATATGCAATTACAACAATTTGCATAGATGAACTTTAGGCATTTTAAATAATTTATTAATCGTTTCTAAATAACCAATTTTATTATCTATTTTAATAATACCACCAAATTCAACTAGGATTGTTGCATGCAATTTTTTTTATGATGGCATTTTTAGTGTTTTATTATTTAAATGTTTGAATTAGATTCAAAAAAGAAAAGACAAAATTTTCAATAGAATTTTGAAAATGACTTATTAAAAAAAATTAAATGTTTGAATTAGATTCAAACAAGAAAAGACAAAATTTTCAATATAATTTTGAAAGTGACTTATTAAAAAAATAATGAAAGATGTTTGTTTTAAACCATTTTTATTATTATTAATCTTCTAAACAATTAAAGGAATATATAAGTCACTTTGTTCAAAATGTTGGAAACAATGCAAAGAATATATGAGTAATCTTATATCATTAAGTTGTTCAAATTATTAATGGCTTAAAAGACTAGGTAAAAGGAAATAACTTGGAGACACTCACTTAGTATATTTCATTCAAATTTTATAGCATGCTTGAAAGCAAATGTTTGTCATGTAAGCTTGGATCTGGTTTCCAATGCAAGTGGCAAAAAACACCTTTTTTTCACTTTGACTGCTTCCATCTCTCTTACTCAACACTACACTTTTCATTTGTTAATGTTATATCTGAGATAGAAGAAACTAGATCCGAATGTTGGCCTACTCCATACTCTTATTTAGATAAAACCAAATTAAAGAGGAAACAATTCATTATTTATGTAGGACAACCATAAAAAAATTCACTCCCAAGGGTGGAGGAATCTACCCCACCTCCAAGATGATGTGCTTACAAGTTCATTGTAGAGGGAATTTCGCTTCATCTTTCTATTATTTAAGGTTTTGAAAGGATGAGTAAGTTGTTATGGTTTTGAAAGTGAGAAGAGAGAGGCATGTTTGTTGTCACATATGATTACATTTTATGGTATTCTTGAATATATGCCATAAAATTAACACAATAGGTTTTTCACTCATTAAAAGGGTAGGGAATAAATATTGTGTATAGCAGACTAGTGAAATTTCATTAATATGCAAAGATGCAGTTCATATGCATACAATGAAACTCTAGCTCACACCAAGGATATTCAACAAGGTTGCATCATATGAGCATGTCCTTCAAGGCAAGACGTCTACTCCTCTTCACCAAGTACAATATAGAGTTTCATTTCAAAACCCTGATCTTGAAATTTCTAAGGGATAGTCTAAAAGTTGTTCTAACAAACTCAAGAAACCCTAGTGACTCCAATAAAGAGAAGTTAAATTACATAAGAGAATCAAAACAAGCGAAATTTCAAAACAAAAAAATTCTATGCTTGGGGTTAGCTCTCGGTTTTTGTTTAACTTCAATGTGCAAGAGAAATTTCAAGTTCAATATGTAAGAGAAGTTACAAATTCAATATGAGAGTTGATTTATTATTGGATATGTTGTTTGAAAGAGCTTCTCTTATTTTCGAGAATCATATATATATATTCTCTACTGATGAGGCCAACCACGAGAAGGTGAAAGCTCATTTGGCCCCTCCCACCCACCCACCCTAGAATCAAAGAACAAAAATTTGTCAACCTTGATGTGTTCTTGATTCATATGAAATGTGCCAGTGGCATATTATCAAGAATGGCATTATGATCTTCTATCGACAATTTCCATTGTCAATGCTCAAATTTTTTCCTACTCTTCACTCCCTTCAACTGAAACTAGGATGCTATGACCAAATAACTATATTAAGCACATATAACATCTAACTCATAGTCTTGAAAAATAATATGGTCTTTACATTTCCTTAATTCTGCAAAGAAATGTCCCATTAAAACCATTGATCCCACTTCATACGTATAATTTGACGGGGCTTCAAATTTTTACATCAACGTGATTTTTGACCTAGTGCATCTCAATAAATAATAATGCACTTTTTCTGGATTATCTATCAGTGCAATGAAGAAAAATACATCACATTTTCTAACCAAATAAAAAACACGATCATAATCTTTGTCAATCACAACTTGTGCTTCATTGTCACGCTCTACATCGTTGTTATTTCCAAATGGGGGCAATGGTGTCGATTATTGGTGTCTCCATGGTTTCACAAATTTGTTAGTTTGGTTTTGACACTCATCCAAAGACTCTACATCATCAATACATGTAAGCAAGNATATTGCCAATCATTTTATAGTTGGCGTTTTAAGAATTGGTAATATTCACCAACATTTATACACTTTTAAATAAGTATGGTTCCTTAAAATCATCCCTGCATGTAAGACATCAGCAAGAGTACTTTCGCTTCTCGATTGCGTGTATATTTGTCATTTTATTACTCCTAATGGAGTGTAAGCCCCTTTTTTTCGGGATTGAAGTACAATTATGTGGCATTGAGTTGTCAACATCGCCCATTGCAATATTCCAGAAAATCCTTCTCACATTACCCATCCTTTCATTGAATTCATGGCTCAAATTTTGTTTTCACCAATTAACAACATTGTTTGAATTTTCAAGGTGAGAAGCAGAGTGATTCATTTGATATCTCTTAAGTGCATGTTTCACGCAGGCCCCGACACCATCATGTTCTCCTTTTCCATGTCCCGTTTCAAAAAATATCCATGCGTGGTGAACATCCGTGTTTCTACGAAAGCGAGACAACCATAAGAATGATCACGTTGATTTAAACTAACCAGCACAACCATCTGACCACACCCAATGTTCTTTAAAAGTGACCCTTCGTCTTGATAATTCTTTATAAAGCATACCAAAACAGTGCTAGACAAAACATGTATCATGTGTACGATAGTCACTGATGTAGAAATGATATTCCTTAATCACTTCACAATTATTTTCATTGCTATTAAAACCATCGACATCAAGCTCTGCATGTCTATACATAATATGAAAAAGTATAGATACCTGATTTGAATGATAATAATCCGTCTGTATCTCCTTTTGCGGAGTGAAAGTGTAATTTTCAGCAAAATCAACAATGGATAATATTGTTCCTTTTCGAAATACATCTCGTGATTGCATGAACTATATGTCCTACCATCGTGCTGAGTGATAGTGCTTGATATATTTATATATTTGATCCCTGAACAAATTCATAAAATCTATCAAAGAGATATCACTTTAAACTAAACTAAGCTTTCTTGATGTTGCTGTTGAATCTGTAACAACGGTATAATAAACATAATAATATCTCTTCCATTTCACAATGTGATTTGACAATTGAGGATTGTTTGCATCAATGTGGTAGTTAGCATTCAAAAGGGCTTAATCAGAACATTATTCACATTTTTTACCTCTGGTACATTGTTTCTTATAGAATACTTGATCATTCTCTCGCAAACATAATATTTTAGATACAAATTCACGAACACTCACAGGAGGGGGGTTATTTGGCCAACACTGCATGCCAAAATTTAGAAATGTCTCATAATATAATTTGAATTCTACATGGTATTGACAACAACATGTGTTGCAAATAATGATGGGCCTGACATACCATGGTTTAAGCTTCAAAAATGTGCTAAGGGTAATCTTCACATCAACATTACTCTCCATAAAATTTTTGAACATTTCCACTTGAGTGATCTCTGTTATGTGTTTGGCATGAGTTTCATAGTTTCCTTTTGATATACGATGTCGCACAACATCCTTTTCATTTGGTAATACACAAGATTTTAAATGCCAAAACTATTTCACTCCGTCCCTCACATTATCTGGAAGTCTATCTTGATAAGGTTTCCTGCAGAGACCCCAACATGCAACTTCATCATCCTCATCTAATATTTGAACCCTAAAGTTTTTAAGCTCCCATAAACTTTTTCTTGATGCTTTTAACCTTCTTGCAGTGATAGACAACAAACGACTGGTTACATTGTATTTTTCCATAACCCCTGTTAGAATAGATTTACGAGCAACCATGTAATTATGAGATCATTTTCTTGCAAGTGATGCAAGGACCGAGGTCATATTTTGTGATACAATATCATTTGATTTAGCCTCTTTGACATTTTGAATGCCCAATAATGTCATTTCATTTCTTAGAAATTTTCTCTTTAACAATCTATGTAACAATTGAGCATGTTCTATGACAGAAATACCTTCAAAATATTCTTTGACTATATTTTTTGCTCTATAAAGAGCTGCATGATCATGCATCGGAGGTCCCATTTCTTCAATTTTACTTGAATCCATATTCTCCAAAATCTTATCGTCAATGAATATATTGTTGCAGCTTCTAATTAATCTCTGTGAATTGGTAAGTGTGGTAGGATGTTGTATGTTGGATGTCGACCCTGCATAAAAATAAATCTAAATTTATCTAATTGTGAAATTTAAAATCATATATTTATAAGTTTATATTATAAAGTAAATTATAAACATATAAAAAATTATTTACTCACCATGGTATCAATATCGACGCTACCCATAGTTTGCTGTAATACCCCAGTTGTTAAGCCCCGAACTTATGATCCTTCATGTGACTTATGTTCTCTTGCATTATGGACTTATGATATTTTATATGATTGTGTAATTTTGGTCCTTTTCATGATTAATTTAATTAAGGACTTATTATTAATGTTTGATGACATGACTTTGTACTTTGGTGCTATTACTAATGTTAAAGTTATTACTAGAATCTCTACTATCTTTGATTGTTGTTAATGAATGATTAAATAAACAACTAGCTCAGCAAAGGAAAATAAACGAGTATGGGGGACCATGGATTCCACAAAGTGAGGGGGAATGCGGACATCCCTAGCACCTTATAACTTATTGTTGACTTAACTTTGTCCATCCCAATTCATATTCACACCTTGGTGAGATTAATAATGTTGGTCACCCAAACCTTGTACAACGAACTCTATTCTCAATAATGATGGAATATGGAGTTAATATTGAATATTGTACACACCTTAGTGGGTCCCTCTTTCCTAGGGAACCCTCAAGAAAATATTCCCTCACATTTATATGTTTATGGTCATTTATGAGCCATTTTCCTATTTTTTAGGGGCTGCAAGCTATTTTCTAGCTTCTAGTCTTACACCATGCATTGATGAGCCTATTTTTGTGCTTCCACGATATTTATTACCCTATTATATGCCCCTCTCTCACCTATTTCGACCTCCTTGATGTTTTGTAACCCCCTTTATGCATTAGTGTGCCTCCATGTGCTCTGCATGGCTCCACTCCTTAGTTTTTGGGTAACTCCTCCTCATGGTGCTAATTCGGGAAAGGGGATATTTTCACTAAGCCGCCACTACACTAATTCAATTTAATTCTCCATGATGAAGCTTAACCTTAACTCTCTATAATTTGGCTTGATCCCTTTGGGTTAGATTTGTCCTCCTTATGCCATAAATTCATATGCCATATTCTTGTTGAAGTTAATCTTGAGCTTTGGAACATGTGACTTATGCTATCTAACC
Organism: Pseudotsuga menziesii; assembly: GCA_001517045.1. Classification (NCBI taxonomy): domain Eukaryota; kingdom Viridiplantae; phylum Streptophyta; class Pinopsida; order Pinales; family Pinaceae; genus Pseudotsuga; species Pseudotsuga menziesii. The sequence continues at coordinate 216,977 of LPNX011087184.1, read as the reverse complement.
ATGTTGGAATGTTGATATTATTGAGAGTGTGTTGAGACTTAGAGTGAGTCTATTTGTTTCCATTTACTTCCATTCTATCACTCTACTAGTCCAGGTTCTCACACAAAAATCTAGGAAATGGGACTGGTGAGCTAGGTCACATCCCATATGCAGTGGAGACGGACAGGAAAGTAGTAGTGGGAATCATTGTGTCTCTCGGAAGAGGTATTTTTGAGAGTAGTGAGACTAAGTAAGCATCTACCCATGGATCCATGGTCTCAGATCAGGGGTGACTTGTTCAAGCAAGGAAGGCTTCACGACGTCTACAGCTGGGAGGAAAGTTGTCCTGCTGCATCCAGTTGCCCATATTTTGAAATAAGTATTTCTGCTATGTTATATTTTCATTACATTATTTTATTTGGTATATGTGCAATGATGGCTTATTGGTTGTTTGAGTGTTGATGTATTGAATGTCAATATATGCATGGAGAAAGGATGAATCTCATATAATATGGAATTGAGTTTCTCTTCTCATTACCTTCTTCTATTTTTCCTCCTCTTAATAAAAAAATTGTAATTTTGGCTCTATTGTATTGAGAGGGGCGCAACCATATGATTTGGTTCGACCATATATGATGATTTTTGTGTTGTGAGACCTGCTCCATTGTGTCCGGAGCAGCATTTCCAGTGAACAGCACCTTTTTTTTGTTGAAAAAACTTTCTAGATTACCAAGATATGTTTGTTTTCGTCCGACAATTTTTCGGTGCCAAGACAAGCGCACCTGTCATTTGATTGTAAATCATTTGTTTGCATATTTGATCTTAGTTGCAGATATAAGGATGGGATATGTATTCTAGATGTAAAAGAAATTGATGTCTGGAGGGTGGGGACAGTCATCAGGAGCCGATTTTGAGGGCTGAAGTTGCAGCTGGTGTTCTTTGTTTGCTATGGTTTCGGTGTGGCTGTAGATTGCAGCCTATGGATGTTCCATGAGATGTGGTTTTTCTTACTCTTTATTCTCACTAAAAGCACACACATAACAACACTGAAAAAGTAGATTAATTTGCAAATAATCAATGGCATCAATACTTGATTATTTTTAAACTATGCTATCAAACAAACCAAAATGAATAAATTACCTATTCACACTGAATATGATGTTTATCATGTATTATTGATGTTCTTGTTTCAATTACGAACATTGGATTGCACTTAGAAAATGATTAATTGAGTGTCACAATTAATTATTTAATTAAGTGGCGTAATTAAATAATTAAGTGTCGCAACTTTAGTTAGAATTCAATCTCTAGAATTAAAAGTTTTAATTTATTTGGTGAATGGTTAGTCAGATCAATAGTAATTTATCTCTATCCATTGTTCTTAAACTTAAGTTAGTCTTAATTTAGCACCTTTGGCCTTATCTCAAGCTTCAGGGACATCACAAGTGGTATTAGAGCTTAAGGTTTCAACACTGTGGCTGTTGGGCCTTCTATGAAGTTTCAAGTCACCTTGTACGCATGCACTTACATTAGATAGCTTGGATGCATGCATCTTAATGTAATTTCATATGCGAGTTAGTTAATTAAGATATTAGATTCAGATGGGTATGAACCTGTTGTTCATCCAGTAAGGAGAAATCTTTGAAGGATTTCTACCCCACCCCTTGTTCAACTAGGTAGATTGTAACTTAGAAATGTTGGCTAGTTACTTTATAAACAAGAAGAAAAGTGGTTTTTTAATGATAATGAACTTATACTAATGTGTAGTCTACTAATAGAATGTTATTAATGAACACATTGCAGTTCCCAGTGATTGATTGAGCAGGTGGTGTGACTACTACAACTGATATTTTAATCAAACCTGTGAAGACTAGAGGAAATTTGGGGTCTAAAATGGGCCTTATAAAAAACTGTGCCATGGATGAGCTAGATTGAGTTGAATTTTTAAACCAATAGAATTTCAATATCTTTGGTCGACCATTATGGTTGAGCTGGACACATAATGCTTATGTGTCATATTTTTATTTGACAATAGCTAACTCCATATCAACCTCACCTTGGTTAAGTTCTTGAAAAGATCACCTCGAAATAAGATAAATAAACTTTAACTAATAAATATAGAATATTTTATTTGATCACTACTTCCAACTCCTCTAAAACATAACCTTCGCATTAATTAAAATTGTAGTGGAAGCATTTTGAAATACTAAAAACATTTATTAATCGATTTTTTAAAAATAAAACTAAATAATATTTAATTTTAAATAGACTTATCTTGAAATACTTAATAAAAGATATTTAGTATTTTTAATATTATTAAATAATATTTAAAAAATAAATATATTTAATTATTACATCCAAAAATAAATAAAACATTTAAATACTAACAAAATAAAAAATAAAAACTTACTAAAATTATAATAAAATTTGATTTTACTTTTTTTCTCTCTCACCTACCTACCCATTAAACCACAATTTTTTTTTTTAATATTAATATAAAAAATAATATGAATATACATAGTTTATTGCTTTTTATTTTATGTGAAGTAATATTTTTTAGATGAATTAATATAAAATTATTTAAAAAAATAATAGTGATTTTTTTTATTTTTTTAATACTATTATAATTATATTTTTCATTATAAATGAATATATTTGAGTTTTACATTTATTAAATATATAAAAACTAGTGGTCTATTAATTTAAAAAAATAATAATATAAAATTCAAAAGTTTCCTATCATTTATTATGTGTGCAAAGAATCTGAATATTTCATTAATATTTTTGACCAATATCTCTTAACTCTACATTAACTCAATATAGTTGTCAACTACCATTAATAAGACAATTTAGGTTGACTTTCATTAGATTTTCATTAGATTTAATATGACATGGCATATTTGTAGTGTGATGTCGCTTTTTTATTATTATTTTCCTTAGGAGGCCCATTTTAGACCCCAAATTTTCTCTAATAGGCTATTCAACAAGTAAAAGTTCAACAGTAGGAAGTCAAAGTTTGGAGATGGATATTGAGGAAGGACGAAGACCATATAGTCCCAAAGAGGAGTTTGTTGAGGGAAGAAGGTCAATCAGACATAATATGAGCAGTGAACCGTTAAGCTTGGAGGATTTAGTGAGGAAGTGTAGAGAGGATAATGAAAGAATAATTCATATCTAGGAGCAGATTATGAATGATATAAAATCATTGAAGACCATCCAAAGATCTGCTGAAAAGAGTCATAAAAGAGGTTATGTGAGGTCTAGATCATCTTCAAGGAGACCTTATCACTCAGAGTTAAAGAAGGGGTATGCATTAAGCGGTACACAGAGCAGTCCTGAAAGATCTCCAGTGAGATACAAGAAGAGGAAGTTTACCCGGGATGAACTAGTAGAACAGTTGAGAAGAATCAAGCCCCTAACTTTTGATGGAGAAGTAAAGCAAGGAGAAGATGCTAAATCATGGTTGAGAGAACTTAGGAAATTCTTCCAGTTGCATCATTATACGCCTAATATGGAGGAAAGAGTAGCCATATACCATCTGCAAGGTAAAGCATCTATCTGGTGGGATCAATTGGTTAAGTTGAAAGACATCGATGAAGACAAAATATCTTGGAGGAAGTTTAAGAAATAGTTTTAGAAAGAATACCTCTCTGAGCACCACTATGAAAAGAATATGGAGGAATTATTTGAGCTTAAGTTGGGAAGCATGACTATGGAGGCCTATGAGAAAACGTTTCTAGAACTTTTGAACTATGTGGACTTCATGAAGATGAGAAGGTAAATATTCAAAGGTTCCTGAGTGGCCTTCCTGAATCTTATAGAGATAAAATCCAGTATGATAGACCAAAGAACCTTAAGGATGCCATCTGGAAGGAAAAACACTTATATGAACAAAATAAGATCAAGGCCCCATATTAGAAGAATTGGAAGGATATGAAGAATAACAAGCAGAAGCAACGAAAGAAAGGTTTCCAGCCTTCAAAGTTCACAAACAATAATTCTTACCAACAAGGACAATCAAAGGAAGATCCTTTAGGGAAAATACCACCTGTGGAATGTTGGATATGCAAGGAAAATCACTTTTCCAGTCAGTTCCCACGTAAGAAAAATAACCTTCACAACATTCAAGAGGCTTCAAATGTTGGAGATGTAGGTGGGAGTGTTCAAAGGATCTATGCAGCCTCAGATGGGAGGCAAGCTGACCACCAATCCCAAATGATTGAAGTAGTAGGTAAGATTGCTAATAAAACCATAACTATTTTGATTGATTTGAGAGCTAGAAATAGTTACATTTCACCTAATATTGTTGAGAAATGTCTTTTAAAGAAAAGTAAACTTGAAACAACAAGTCTAGTACAACTAGCTACAGGAGCCAAGAGGAAAATCACTAAATTTGTAAAAGTGTGTCCTTTATAAATGAATGGAATGAAAACCTTTGAAGACTTAAACATTATACCCTTGGGGTCATATGCTATATTGATTGACATGGATTGGTTGGATGCACACCATGCAATTTTTGATTGCAATAATAAAACTTATACTTGTTTGGAGGAATAAGGGAACCAAGTGACAGTAAAAGCAATACCTAGACCTATTGGCAAGGTGTTGGGGTAAGTTGCACAACATCCACGATGCTACGCAAGATCAGAAGACACCGTGCAAGACGAATAGAGTGCGATAGGTGGAAGATAGAATACTTGTGATTATTTTGTGTCACTTTTTGCACTTGTTGACCATTTTTTGTGATATTGGTCATTAGTCAGTTAAATCAGTTAGGAGTTAGTTAAAAGTGGACCATGAATGTAAAGGAACAAGCTAATATATAGAAAGAAGAACTGTGAATGAAGAAAAGTTGCGACCATTATGTATGGATTGATAGGGGGATCGGTCCATGCATAGAGAGAACAAGTTGTTATCTGTCTGATGAATTGTTATCTGTTTTGATCCATGGGTGATTGCGTAGAAGTAATATGATAAGATGGATGTTGATTTGAATCACTGTTGTCTTTTTTTATCTTTTCCTGTCTTTTTGTTCTTGCAAACTCGATGAAAAATGCTAAGTGAATCTGAAATATGGCTCTATGATGCGATGTTTATTGTTTATGAATGCTGTTATCTTTTTAGATCTATTTCTGCACTAGTAGATCTGTTCTAGTTATGAATGAATGATGTGTAATCATGAATGATTTTGTTAGAGAAGTTGATCTGATCTAGTTATTGAACTGATCAACTGTCGATGCCCTAACCCTCTTCTATACTGCGGAAAATTGGTTGTGTCATCTCTCCCTTGAACATATCGGGTGAGACCTCATACTATTTGTAGCTATTGCAGGACGTGGTAAAACCCATCTAGCTTGATGCTCAGGGAGATCATGGTGAGTCACGTGTCAATAGAGGGGACCCCTATCGACTGGGTTTTTTTGGTTGAGGGTTGATCCAACAAATGGTTCTATTGTTGGGACCCTGTTGATACTGAGAGGAGGGGATGTGGCATCCAACACGACTGGAAATCCAATATTGGTTTGACCAGAAGCTACGAGAGTTTGCTGAAGTAGAAAATCAAAATCTGGGATTGACCACATACAAGTGGTCGGAGAACTACATACATGACGGTCCTCACGAGTATTTTTTCTGTGAGTTTCCTATATACTGTATGAGTAGTTGGCGTAGTTCACATACAAGAAGACGAATTTCCAAGGAGGAGAACCCACATCTTAGACCCCTGAATTAATCAAGGAGCTACAAGAAACTAAAAATTGGGCATCTCGAGCTGTTGAGGTCTAGTTGGATAGTATCCTGGAGGGATATATCACTAAATTTTCCATTAACACTACCAAATCCTACAATGAAGCAGAACATGAATTCTTTAACGGACCCAGAGGTAGGTTCTTATTGTCTTTACAATTGTCAATTAAAATGCTTGTTTGTGAGAAGGGCATACTGAAAGTGCACCTAGAGTAGTAAAAATATGGTGTGCGAAGGTGGTGGATGCCATCACTAAAGGGGAGAGACAAATGGGAAGGTAAGGGGTAGATGGTTGCAAGTTTCGACGAGACTGTGAAGGAAGTTGGGGAAGAAAGTGGTTGTACAAGGGGAGGAGCAAGGTTTCAACAAGAGAAGAGGTAGAGGATAGGGGAAGTTCCTGTTGTGATCGAAACACGAAACCATGAAGGAAAACCACATGGGAAAAAGCAATCTTATAGTGACGAAGAGGATGACCAGACCTAGACTAACCCCAGAGATGCAGCAAGATCAAACCCCGACAACACTGTTCCCACGCCTCCGCACACTACTTCAAACTCAGGAAGAACCATGAATTCTACATCAAGTTTCCCGACGTGTCAACAACAGTCTAGCAGTAGATCAACGTCTGTAGGAAGAAGGCCGAGGATGGTAGGAGACGACGCTAAATTACCTTTGTTTCATGGGAATGGGACTGACGATCTTGATTAGTACTGGTTCCTCTGTGAGGCAGTGTGGAATGTTCGACAGACCAGCGATGATGATGTCAAGAAAGGACAACTGGTGACTACCCTATGGGGTCGTCCGCTAGATTGGTTCATGAAATTCATTCAGGTTCCTATGGGGATTCCTGCCAAAACATTGGACAATATCCAGTAAGGACTAATCGACAAATTCCAAAAGCCTAAGTCTAAGGCTCAATATATTACTGAATTGAAAGAGATTAAGCAGTTTCCTAATGAGACTGTGTGGGACTTTGACCATAGGTTCAAGACATTGATGGCACAAGTCAGCTTTGAGAAGAGCGATGTCTAGCATAAAGAGTGGTTTATTGCAGCCCTGGTACCTCATATCCGGCAACCGCTGATGCAACAAAAATTCACAACACAAAGTAAGGCTCTGGAGATTGTGATGAAGTTGGAAGCCTCATTGGTTGGAGAGATTGCTATTGGAATGAATCAAATCCAGGAGCAACTGGAAAATCTAACAATCCAATTACAAAACATCAAGAAAGAGAAGGAATACTGTGGCGATATTTGGTGTACTCGATGTCACATAGACAAGAACACCAAGGACAATTGCCCCAGTTTATGAAATTATATAGTTTCAGGAGTGCCAAATCCATTAAGTTGCGGTAGTGTACCATGGTGTCGCATATGTCAATTTTATGGGCACCAACAACAGGAGTGTAGCTACATGCAGAACATCATGTCAAAACCAGCCAATCTATATTGTTGTTTTTGTAAATCGGTGGGACATGAAGACAAAGGCTGTCGGGCATGTGATCTACTGCAGGAGAGAGCATATGATTCATACTTTGTGAAGGGATAAGACCCTCACACCATACAACACTTGCAGATAGTAAATTATTGACCACAATATATGCCACCACCGTCGATGCAATTTATACCATCGCAGCCACAGCTACAGTTCACACCACAACCGCAATTTGCGTCGTAGTCGCTGTGCAGTCAAATGATGATGCCTTAGCCATAGCCACCATATGTTCAGCAGTAACCAAATCCCATGCCGCAATAGATGGCTTAGCCGCAGTACCAACCACAAGGAGGATTCTGCGTAGGATTCCAAGGAAGAGGAGGAGGCTTTAGATGAGGAGGAGGACGGGGTCGCGGATCAGTCCAGTGCTACAATTTTGGGGTCTTTGGGAATTATCAAATGGATTTACCAAATTTTTAATGCTCATGTACATATTGCATGACGATTGATCACACGGTCGAAAACTACCCATAACTAGTTGCGAGATGGCAGGCTGGGAACGTTCCTCAGTTGCAGAACCCGAATAAGGTCCAGACTTAGAATCAACTGCAAAACCAAAACCATTTGCACCTGCAGAATCAAGTTCCAATATAGAATTAAACTGTGAACCAACTGATGAACCCCTCGCTGAACCAAAATCCTTCGCTGACTCAGAATCCCCCAATGAACCAAAATCAAGGACTGACGGTAGCAATGACCTCAACAAATACCAAAACAATAGATGTTGATGTTGCCATTATCACCCAAGTGAGATCTACAACAGGAGTAGATGGGTCCTGCCCATAGATTCGACTGGATTTACAGAAGGAGGAACCGTTTGATATCACAATAGAAAAGGAGACATTTCTCGGAGCATGGGATGTGATCAGAAGAACTCTTGGTAAGTCACCTGTCCACAAAATGCCTCCCACTTTTGATTCTACAATAGAGGCAGGACCATCATGACAGTATGGTACCTTGCAGCAATTCTTTGAGAGGTTTTTATCGCTAGAAAAAGGTCCAGCTGCTTTGGTTGAGATTGAAAATTTGTTGTGTCTCCCAGGAAAAAAGTCCACGGTGAACACTTTACATAAGAAAAATACAGGCAAGGATATGCGTATGAATATTCAGATTGGAGACTATGAAGTTGACTCGATCATTCTAGATCTAGGGTCAGACGTAAATATCTTAACAATGGAGACATGGAAAAATATGGTGTAGTTGAAATTGGGATGGTCCCCAGTGTAGCTGTGACTCGTTAATTAGGAGAAGGTGCAACCAATTGGACGGGTGTCTAACCTGGTCATAGATGTTGAAGGTATGAGGAATCGTGCTGATTTTGATGTAATAGAGGTTGTTAATGGTTAAGGCTCCTACCCATCTCTTCTATGGGTTGTATGGGACAATGATATCATGGAATTCATTAAATTCAAGAAGAGGATGATGAATTTAAAGAACCAAGATATTCAGGTCATCGCACCTATGGACCTTGATGAAGGCCAACGATACATTGAACTAGTAAAATATGAAGTTGTCAAGGGGTGGGATCATGCCTACAATATCTATGAAGATTATATTCACCCCATAGCCGACAGAGAACTCATTTGGCGCAATGCTAGTTCTGCGACTTTTGATTCTGAGGATGCACTGGAAACTTGGAAAAATCACATGCATGAGGTGTCCTTCAGAAAGTGTGGATTAATCATGCAGTCCTTATGCCATGTTGCGACTGATATTGTGGAATTACCTGTGTATGAAGGGTTTCTTGAACTTTTTGTGTTGTTAATGCACTTTGAAGAAAAGATCTCGAAACTATAGCGACTGCTGGCACTAGAGGAAACACTGAAGGCTACTCCAGCGCGCTGGTGGGAAACTCACAAAAAGACAATTACTAGATGGGCCTAGTGATGACACTTGATGACACTTCGATTTGGAAATGCAGAGGCATACCATACTAGGAGGTATGATGGATGGAATCACCCTAGAAATCATTTGAGGGAATGCCAAACATTGTGGGCATTGTGAGCAAAGGATGAATGGGTCCATACCTTTGTTCACACCCTGGACGAAATGCCGAGGTCATGGTACATATCAGTAGAGTTGTGTAGAGAAATAACTACTTGGGAGGAGCTGACTGTTTGCTTTCCGCAGACCTTTAGTTTGTAGATACCAATCCAGATATGAACAATGCGCTACATATCATTCGAGATGTGGTATTGAAGGTGGTTTCGGTTGCATATCCAGTTGATCCACATGTGCACTGTCGTCTGCAGTCCATGATGGAATGTTACAACGTGTCTGGAAAGCCTAAAGATGATGATGAGTTGCAAAACATTAATATTCTAGAGACAGAAGGAAGTCTGGATGTTGCAGCATCATATGTACCAACTGATCCCATGAGTCAGTCGTTGAAGATTAGAAAGGTTAAGATCAGGAGAGAAGAGAACCTAAATTTTTCCAGTGTTGGGGACTATTGGGATGAGGAGACCATGGCAAGAATCATGGACCTGCTACATGAATTTCAAGATCTATTTCCAACTAAGTTCTCAGAGATGAAGGGGATACTGGGTGATCTCGGAGAGCTGAAGATCCTGCTAAAACCAGATGCGAAACTGGTGCGACAAAGACCGTATCACTTAAATCCATGGTACAAAGAAAGAGTCAAGGCTGAACTCGACTGGATGCTGGAGTCTGGAATCATTGAACCAGTAGAAGAGTAAGAATGGATCAGTCCCATGGTGGGACAAGATAAGAAAATGGGTGAAGTTCAGATCTGTGTCAATTTACGGAAGCTGAATGATGCCTATTTGCATGAACCATTTCCGACCTCGTTCACATATGAAGTTCTTGAAGGAGTAGGAGGTCAGTAAATGTATTCCTTTATAGATGTATTTTTCAATTATCACCATATCAGAATCATGAAGGAAGATCGACATAAGACAACATTTGTTACAGAGTGGGGCTGCTTCCAATATACAATGATGCCTTTTGAGCTGAAGAATGTGCCTGCAATATTTTCCTGAGTTGTTGTCACATAGTTTAAATATTACATTCAAAAGTTCTTACAAGTATACATGGATGATTGGACAATGTACGACCTAATCAAAGATCAGTTGGTGAACCTTCGACTAATACTGGAAAGGTGCCGACAACATTAGATCGTGCTGAACTCTAAAAAGTGCATTTTTTGTGCACCATTCAGGATACTGTTGGGACACATCCTGTGCAAGAAAGGATTACTCGTTGATCCTACAAATATAGTGCTCATATTGAGTTTGCCACCACTGACCAATGTAAAGATGCTTTGAGAAACACTGGGCCACACGGGGTACTATCACAAATTCATTAGAGGCTATGCTACGATCATTGCTCCCATGGAAAAAATCTTGAAAAAAGATGTTGTATTTAATTGGAGTCCTGAGTGTCAAGGAAACTTTGACACATTGAAGGCCAAGATGGATTCAACACCAATTCTTGTATTTCTAGACTGGAACAAATAATTCCATGTGCATGTTGATGCATCTTATTTTGTGCTCGGAGTAGTGCTTGCGCAACCAGGAGAAGGAGATCTGGATCACCCAATTGCTTTCGCCAGTGAGAAGTTCTCATTCGTGGAGAAGAACTACACGACCACTAAGCGCGAGAGTCTGGCGATGGTCTATGCACTACAGAAATTATGGTACTACATGTTAGGAGGCCACTTTAAGATGTTTATAGACCATTCGACGCTAAAGTATCTGGTCAAAAATCCTGTGTTGGGGGGGAAGATATGCTGATGGCTACTTCTCTTCCAGGAGTTTGATTTTGAAATTATTGCCAAGCCGGGTCGCTTGAACGCTGACCCTGATCACTTGTCCAGAATTGAGATAGGTGAAGAGCCAGCCAATATTGAAGAAGGACTGCTCGATGCACAGCTATTCTAGGTCGACATGGCTGACGACCACTATGATCCTATACTTTATTTTTTGGCAACCAGAGTGGCCCCAGAAGAACTTTCCACAAGTCAAAAGAAATATGGTAGTTAAATCTTCTGATTACCAGTTGATTGCTGGACACTTGTATAAAATGGGATCAGATGAAATATTGAGATGATGTGTCCTACCACATGAGCGGGAGAAGATTTTGGAAGAAGCGCATGTAGGTATTGCTGGTGGATACTACGGGGGTCGTGCTACTGCCAGAAAAGTGCTTTGTGCAGGGTTATAGTGGCCCACCCTAAATAATGATGAAATAGGCTATGCACGGAGCACAGGGGCATCCCATTGTCTAGTAATATCTTATCACGCTCATTCATAAAGAGGGTTTTTTAGTAGTAAAAAATAAGGTCAATATATTGTAGGTATTGGGGGGAAAGGAGTAGGGTATCAAGGGTTTATAGATATTGGAGGCTAATAAAAAAAGGTTTCTAGAAAAAATAGGGAATAATATCGTAAAATAGGGTCTTTTTAATTGCAAACATGTACTGGGAGGGGGGGTCAACAAATGAATTTTTGTAGGTAATTATCAATATCTCATGAAATTAGGGGTATTATTTAATATCCCATGCACGAAGGCGCTATGACATGGTTTCATTGAGTGAAGACCCCATGGCGCAGAGCTGCGATGTGTGTCAATGCATGGGGAGACCATCACGACGAGATGAGATGCCGCTAATACCGCAGGTGACTTTGCAACCTTTTGTGAAGTGGGCTGTAGACTTTGTGGGTCCAATCAACCCACCTAGAAAAAGAACTGGTGCTCGGTACATAATCACAGCAATAGACGACCTGGAAAGATGGGTGGAGGCTACCCCAGTTGTGGACTGCACTGTTACGACAACAACAATATTTTTATTTGATAACATTGTGATATAGTTTGGATGTCCAAGAGTATTGATGAGCGACCAGGGCATCCATTTTATCAATCGCATAGTACGAGAATTGAAAGAGGAATTGCAGATACAACACAAGGAAAGTACACCATATCATCCACAGGAAAACGGGACCGTAGAAGCCTTCAACAAAATATTGGAGCATGAGATTGACAGGGTAAATGCCGTTCAAATTAGTATATGAGCAAGAGGCAGTCATGCCTATGGAGTACATCATCCCTAGTCTACGCATTGTTCCCACGATAAGAATGGATGATGAATCCGTGCTAGAAGAGCGCACAACGTAGTTAATACAACTTGAAGAAGACCGTTTTATTGCAGGATTCCATTAGTGCGTCGAGAAGGATCAACATAAGGCGTGGCATGATCTCCATATAAAAAACAAATAGTTTCAGCAAGGGGATTTAGTGCTTCTCTATGATAGCAAGTTCTTGAAGAATCCAGGTAAGTTATAGATGCACTGGTTAGGTCCATATCTTGTTAATTCTATTATCTTTGGGGTTGCAGTTCAATTCCAGTAGTTAGACGGGGCAATGCTGCCAAAGATTGTGAATGGAAGCCGCTTGAAGCACTATCAGAAGGGGGAGGAGCCGTGCAATGTATGAGGCACTACACTAAAAGAGAGAGAGAGAGAAAATATAGGTAGGATATAAAGAAAGAGGAAGGGCGCGCCAGCAGGAAGGGGCTGTGCAAGATCAGGAATCATTGGCGCATCTAGAAGAATCTATTGCAAAAACTGTAGGGTTGCGACATAGTCAAAATTAGCACTAGATAAAGAGTAGTTAATAGAATTAACCAGATAGTACTATGCACTACTTGAGCTGCTGCACAAAGAAGGGGAAGGATAGACAGAAAGAAGACGTGATTGCTCCAAAATAAAAGTATTTGCATGGAGAATAGGGGATACGAGGAAAGAACAGTAGTTGCATGGAGGAGAGGGGATGTGTCGAGAGAACAATAGTTGCATGGAGGAGAGGGGCTGCGCCGAGAGAATAATAGTTGCATGGAAGAGAGGGGCTGCGCCGAGAAAATAGTAGTTGCATGGATCATAAGAGGGGTTGCACCAAAAGAACAGTAGCTGCATGGAAGAGAGTGATTGTGGCTGAGAAAGTGGTTGTGTGCAAATACATGGCTATTCCATAGGAAGTGACTGCACAAAAAGGAGAGGCTGAACAAGCAGAAGAATCAGTAGCGCCGTTTAGATGACGGATCTCGCCAACCGAAAGATGGTGAATGAACATCACATCAGTACTCAATGATAACCATTACGATAGGTGAATGGCAATAATTTTTGACGTAACGTATAATGAAAGCAGATCCAAGCGGGATGTTTGCAGAATTGGTGGCATAATCGGTTCATTAATGCAGGATTTAATCCTAATGATGATACCAACATGACAATGATGATATCCGAAGTGAGGCTGGTGTTATAAGAAGATGGCTAGTCACTGAGAGGACACCATGGGGTGAAGTTACACTGTCTAAAGTTGTAGAGGTAGGAAGCTTTGCTGCATAAGGTAGTGGAAATCGGAGCTAATATGCAAGTGCACCTTGGATACAGGGGATATTTTGAGTGAGAATGCTTCATCGGTAGAAATTGAAGAAGAAGTTGCAAGTATGCAGGCTAGCTCATCTAAGATGGAAGTGACTAGAAAGGTCCTCCTTTGCTATATTTATCCTAGTGGGTCTAAGGCATAGACCAAGAAACTCACGAGGAATTCGGAAGGGTCCAGAGTTATTGCTCCACTTGACTAAGTATGTAGGAAAAGTGAATGGGATCAACTTCAGGTGGCTTGTGCTGAGCCTGAATGCAAGGAATGACAAGGGTGTGGATGCTAGAATGGCTTCCAAGGTGACACGAAAGATCAAAATTCATGCAGTAGGGAGCCACCTTGACAGTAACAATGAGCCTGAAGAAGTCCAATGACCAGTATTTGTGGTCGGAGGTGCAACAAGATTCTGCGAGATATGATATTGCAGCGGGGTGCCAAGTTCAGCAGAGATTGACCATAGAGGAGGCAATTGCAGCAATTTGCATAGTTCGACAGATTCCTGACATACAACACACCGCTATTTGGGAGTAGTTTTTGCAAATCCAAGCTTATTGAGTACACCAAGCCCATCTGATGTGGCTCAAGGATGAGCCACAAGATTGTGTTGGGGGCCTGTTGGAAAGGGGTTGGGGTAAGTTGAAAAACATCTGTGATGCTGTGCAAGATCAAAAGACACCGCACAAGATGAAGATAGCGCGATAGGTGGAAGATAGACTACTTTTGATTATTTTGTGTCACTTTTTGTATTTGTTGACCATTTTTTGTGGATATTGGTCATTATTTAGTTAAATAAGTTAGGATTTAGTTATAAGTGGACCATGAATGTAAAGGCACAAGCCTATATATAGAAAGAATAATTGTGAATGAAAAGAAGTTGAGACAATTGTGTATGGATTGATAGGGGGATCAGTCCATGCATAGAGAAAACAAGTTGTTATATGTTTTGATATGTGGGTGATTGCATAGAAGTAATACGATAATACAGATGTTCATCTGAATCATTGTTGTATTCTTTTATCTTTTCCTGTCTTTCTGTTCCTGCAAACGCAATGAAAAATGCTAAGTGAATATGAAATATGGCTCTATGCTGCGATGTTTACTATTTATGAATGCTGTTATATTTTTAGATCTGTTTTTGCACTGGTAGATCTGTTCCATTTATGAATGAATGATGTGCAATGATGAATGGTTTTGTTAAAGAAGTTGATTTGATCTGGTTATTGAACTGATGAATTGTCGATGCCCTAACCCTCTTCTATATTGCGGAAACTTGGTTCCGTTAGCCCTCCCTTGAACATATCAGGTGAGACCTCATTTGATCTATAGGTGTTGCTGGATGGGGTAAAATCCGTCTGGGCCAATGCTTAGGGAGATCGCGGTGAGTCTAGTGTCGAAAAAGGGGACCCCTTTCGACTGGGTTTTGTTGGTTGAGGGTTGAGCCAACAAGACCCATATCCCTGAGGCAGATCACAACTCTACAATTGAAGCAATTTCTTAGAAAGGGATGCCAATTATATGTAATTCATGTGGAAGAATCAAAAGAATGAAAAGAGCTAGAGTTACAAGATTATCCAATACTACAAAATTTTGCAGATATATTTCAAGAACTGCCATGAATACCTCCTAAGAGGGACATTGATTTTTGTATCAACTTGGTGCTGAGAACAATACCTTCATCTAAATCACCTCATATAATGATTACTCTAGAGTTAAAGGAATTACAAATGCAGTTAGAGGAGCTATTAAAAAAAGGTTACATAAGGCCCAATGTTTCACCTTCGGGAGCTCCTGTGTTATTTGTGAAGAAGAAAGATGGAACTCTAAGACTTTGCATAGATTATATACAATTGAACAAAGAAATGGTTAAAAGCAAGTACCCCTTACCAAGAATTGATGATTTGTTTGATCAATTGAGAGGATCCAAGGTGTTTTCAAAAATATATTTGAGGTCGGGATACCACCAAATTAGAATTATGAATGAGGATATCAGTAATACAACATTCATAACAACGTATCGACACTATGATTTCACAGCAGTACCTTTTGGTTTAACAAATGCACCTACAGTATTCATGTGTTTAATGAATGGAGTCTTCATAAATTACTTAGATAAGTTTGTGATTATATTCTTGGATGGCATCCTTATCTATTCCAAGACAAAGGAAGAGCATGAAGAACATCTAAGACTAGTAATGCAAGTGCTTAGAGAACATGAGTTGTATGCCAAATTAAGCAAGTGTTCATTTTATCAAGGAAGAATCCAATACCTAGGGCATATCATATCTAAAGAAGGTGTTAATGTTAGATCTTGAGAAGATAAGAGCCATTATGGAATGGTCAATACCTAAGAATGTATTAGAAGTCGGATCCTTCATGGGGTTAGATGGATACTACCGAAGGTTCATCAAAGGATTCTCAAAGTTGGCTCATCCTATCACATATTTGCAAAAGAAAGGTGTTAATTTTGATTGGACTTATAAGTGTGAAGATAATTTTCAAAAACTTAAGGAAATGCTTACCAGTGCACTAGTGCTAAAGATTGCGGACCCCGAAGGAAACTTTGTTGTATGCATAGATGCATGCAAGCAAGGAATTGGTGGAGTATTAATGCAAGATGGACATGTGTTCAGTTACAAATCTAGGACGTTGAAGGAACATGAGTAGAACTATGCCACCCATGACTTAGATCTTGCAACTATCATCCATGCTTTGAATATGTGGAGACATTATCTAATGGGTAAAAAGTTTGAGTTGATAACTGACCATGATGGGTTAAAATACTTGTTTGAGCAACCTAATTTGAATGCAAGACAAAGGAGGTAGATGGAGTTATAATGTGAATATAACTTTGACATCAAGAATATCAAAGGTAAGGAAAATAAAGTAGCCGATGAGCTTAGTAGGAAGATGCATGTGATGCATGTAGTAGCAGTAAGCACTAGCACATCATATTTGAAGGATAAGATCATTGAAGCCAGTGCTACAGATGAAATTTATCAGTAGGTGAAAGAAGGGTTGAAACAACAGAAAATTCCACAGAAACTTGATAAGTATAATTTTAAAGAAAATGGGATACTCATTCATAGATATAGAGTTTATGTGCCCGATGTTAGAGATATAAGGAAGATGGTTATGAAGGAAACACATGATGTCCCATATGCTACACATTCATGTTTTCAGAAAACAGTAGTAGCAGTAAGGAAATAATTCTATTGGCTAGGGATGAAGAATGATGTTGCATAATATATAGCTAGGTGCATGGAATGTAAAAAAGTTAAAGTTGAGCATCGACATCCAACAAGATTATTGCAACCCTTTCCTATACCAGAATGGAAATAGGATGTAGTGACAATGGGTTTCATCGCCAAGTTAGCTAAGACAAGATTGCAAAATGATGCAATCATGGTTGTGGTGGAGAAGTTGGATAAGGAAACACAATTCATTCCAGTAAAGACAACTCACAAACCAGCTATCATTGCAAATATTTACATGAAAGAAGTAGCCAGATTGCATGGTATTTTGAAAGCTATAGTATGAGACAAAGATTCAAAATTTACTTATAACTTTTGGAAAGGATTGTTCGAAGGGTTTGGTACATGTATAAACATGAGTACAACATACCACCCTCAGACATATGGAAAAATAGAAAGAATTAACCAAGTAATTGAAGATATGTTAAGGATGTATGTGATGGATCAACCATCTAAGTGGGGATATTATTTACACTTGGTGGAATTTGATTATAATAATGGATATCTGTTACGGAGAGAAATTACTATGGCTTGGGGTACCACAACAAACAGCTAGACTCCAAAAATCAATCTTTCCCAATATGCAATAGAAATAAAAACATCTAACACTAAAGGATCGAACCTCGTACCTTATTCCGGACGGTTGAAGTAGATCCCCGTTGAGCTTTCCAATCTTCAGCTTGAATTGTTATAGCACGTCCTCAACAACAAGTAAACAATACAAGCATACTATATTTCATGGTGTTAGATCTATTCTAGCATATATAATCAATAATGTATAAGCATTTGACATATTCCAATGGATACAATATTCATTCAAATACACATTACTGGACAGGAAAAGATATTTCTATTAATATGAATCAGAGATTACAAGTGACAACCTCTGACGGCACGTCTGCGAAACAGAGAAACTGAATCCCCCACTTGGGCCTCCACCACCTCAATCCTCCATCACTTCGATAGCAAGCTTACTAGCAAAAGGCAAGCTTGGGAAGAACACAACAGTGCTCCAAGGGACAAAGGGATGCAGACTCAAGCATAAGTTCTGGCAACAATGGACTATAGTTTCGATACTCTCAATTCTCTCTTATGCTTTCAATGTCTCAATGGGTTCCTTATATAGCTTTTCAAATGGATATTGAAAGGTCGAATACATACGATCTCAAGGCATATGGAAGGCCAGGAGTCATATGAGTCGGATCCAAGTCAAGGAATGCTCCAAAGGATTTTGGATTATGTACACATCCTGATGTACGCGACTATAGAGGGAATATCCGCATATGTACGCGGTTATCGGGGAAAAGGCCACGTATATCATTTCTCTAATGTTTTTAGGGATGGTCAATGATACATCAAAAGACAAAAAGTGGTCCATAGGGGCTAATGAGTCTGCAGCGGGACAGGGGAAGGCCATACAATGCGTGATTCACCTAGTGTGGTGAAATCCGCTATAACAGATGCCCCCTAATGTATGAGATCAGAGGGGTTATACGATGGCCGAAATACATTATAAGTCCATCCCAGAAGTGAAGTGATGAGGGTACCCAAATGGAAGACCAACCACCTAATCAGCATAATACCATAATACAACTCTGCATATAACAGCAAATACATATAGCAGTCCCTGATACATAAGAGTACAATGGCCATGAATATGCATGAAACATGATAACACATATGTGGTCATCGCTACGTACAATATACATAGATCAGAATCTCCATGATGAAGATATACAAAGGACCATGATCTCCACAAAGGCTGAAGATATATAACAGATCAAGATCTCCATAGTGGCTGGAAATGTCTGACATATATTGGAACAAGTCACGAGAGCTGAAATCTCATGAACACTGGCACGATCAAGGAGGTAGCATATAGTGGATGCCACCAATCTGGAAGGTCTTCTACACAAACCGCTACGAGTACATGTCCTACTATGCAAATAGAGGTGTCGAGGTCAAACATAGTAGTCCATCATCTGGTTACTGGTCATTGATGTATACCGTTAACAGACGCGAGATCACCCACCAATAATGAAAATGGGAATCAAGGTACTAGAGTGCAAACTAACAAGTGTGAATAAATGTGTTGAGGTCGAACACTTGAGAGAATCCATCGATCAGGGGACATTGATGTATTCCCAAAACTGTCGATGGCGAGAGAACCTGCCACTGATGACTGCAAGTCTCAAGGCACTCAAAATGACTCTAGACTCCAATCCCAGAATAAATGATCTGAATTCGATGGGATGAAATCCACTGGAAGGAGGGAATTAGGGCATCCCCCATCATCCAACACGAGGTACTCAGCAAGGCTGTATAATATGGAAGAACTCGATCATAAGGTGCACGAACCAGTAACTGTATCGGGAATGGCCAACATGCAAAGTCAAGATAACTGAGGAATGGCCGACTCAGGTTTCAACTTCCTTAGAACAAGAGCATAACGCCGTATGGTGACTAAATGAAGGTAGCATAGACTTGATATACAAACTGGGACATCTCTATGACGCAGGAGGCATCAATAGAGGCTCCATAGGGACTGGAAGCTTAACCAGTCGGTGGAGATAAAACTTAGATAACGAGTACAACTCCTAAGTCAAACTATAACCCAACCAATGGATGTGATATACAGTGCTCTGTTTGAAGGCAACACAACTTGAGAGTTGCCAAAGATAATATCTTTTCTTGTCCGGCTTTTTGGTTTTTTGATTTTTTTGGTCTTTTTCAGTTATTTGAAAAGCTTGAAAAAAAGAATAAACTAGCTTTATAGTTACAAACTAGGAGGAGACGAGTGTCATTTAGGGCAAACAAACTAGTTCCAAGCAGTGGAACATACCTATGCTCAATGCAAGGACACATGTGTAGGATATCGACACTTGGGGGAAAATCCCCTCCCGGTAAAAAGGGAATCAAGCTGCGAAGGGTATAAATAAAGGCTCTACATGGCTAGACATGAGACAAGCTCGGGCTATATGGCTGAAACGCAATGTTAGGGGAGCCGACATAAAGCTCAATAATACAGGAAAAGCTTATGATAATGCATCCACAACTTGATATAAGGGAGTCCGGGGGGTCACGGCCAGCATAAGATCAAGAGGAGTATGAGGCTCTTGCTAAATGTCATGGCAATACTATACAACGGACTCCCACACCCTAAAGGGGGAAACATCAGCATGGGCACCAAATGCAAATAAGGCGCTAACTAGGGTGCCCATGTAAGGTGAGTCTCTACCACTCATATCATGCCACTTCTATAGTAGCAAGAAGGTTCCGTGACATAATAGAGTGGGTTCGTACCTAAGGATATAGTGACATGGTCATAAGGTCATGCAAAATGCAAACGGTGGTGAACCTAACCTATATGCCAGTATAGACGTTATACCCGAGATCGGTACGAACTGGTCAATCCAAAGGCTGAAACGACGCTGAAAATGGTCTTCTACATCACAGATTAGGTCAGAAACGGTCCAAAATGGTTAGAAACGGTCAAAACTATAGGAAAGGGGGTAAAAATTTTCAAATATTTGAAATTTTTTCTATAAATAGTAAAAAATAGAAATCATTTGAAACTTTTACCCATTTGAGCTCTGATATTCAACTGCAAATTCTAGGAGATCTAGCCGGCGAAATTCACAACCGATTCTTCCAGGTATTTACTCATGTTCTCTGCTTGCATTTCAATACAATTTTATAATTTTTCATGGTCAAATGAATTTTTAAAGGCCAAACTTACATGAGCGCTACGGCCCACGCGGGTATCGAGGCTTTTTTCACGTATAGGGCTGGCTATATGCGGAAAAGGGACTAGAAACCGCATACATACGCGGCTGTTTTCAAAATAGCCACGTATGACGCTGCGCAGAAGGATTTACAAGAATCTAATGGACATTTTGGTCAAATTCTCATGCAGGATGGTGCTAGAGTGGCGAGAACGTGAGCACGGTGACGTAGAGGAAGCAGTAAGGGCTGACAGAATGGCTCAAGAAGCTCTAAGAAGATGCGGACTCTACAAGTTTTGGTGCCTAGGTGGATTAAGGGCCAAACCAAGATTACTATAGATGCTTGTAGACTATTGGGATTCGGACTCAGAGTCCTTCCGGCTAGACGGCATGTCCCTCACCATTGAGGTGGAGGATATCTACTTTATCACAGGTCTATCACGGTGAGGTGAGATGGTGAACCTTCGTGCCCGAGGAGGGCCAGGTCATGGGCTGACTATCGACGAGTACATAGCTGTGTACTGCTACCCAGAGACGGAGAAGGTGGGGAGTCAAGTTCCCACCAACGCTATACAGGTGCTGGGCCTAAAGGCCATACTACTGATGCTGGGCAGGATAGCAGGCTTAGCATCACTCCATCAGGCCTCTCGG
This sequence comes from Pseudotsuga menziesii, assembly GCA_001517045.1. Taxonomy (NCBI): domain Eukaryota; kingdom Viridiplantae; phylum Streptophyta; class Pinopsida; order Pinales; family Pinaceae; genus Pseudotsuga; species Pseudotsuga menziesii. The sequence goes on along the minus strand of LPNX011087184.1, from coordinate 195,730 downwards.
CCACTGATGTTCTATGCGGTGGAGTGCATGACACCGACCATCTATGACTGGAGCACTTCCCTACTGAGCAACATGAATCATCAGCTCAGTGAGTGCAAGGCAGGTAGGATACAGAACTTCAGGTTCAGCAGTATCTTGAGCACGTTTTTCTTCAAGCGTGTTCCAGGATTGAGCCCTAGAGTGGATGTTCCTCTCCACGGGGTTTGAGATCCGGCCCAACAACGTTGGGAAGACGCGATGCGCATACTGGGGGGTGGTAGGGTGGCCAACCCTTATCCAGCAGACTTTTTTCCATGGTGGCGACGACAGATTGTTGCCATAGAGGACTACCCTTATGCAGGGATAGACTTCCATGGAGACCCGGAAATTCCATTACCACCAGGGTTAGCATATGGAGACAAAGGTAACGAATCTTGACCCTTATTCTTTTTAAAATTTTTGAAGTATTTAATTTTTTTGTGTTTTCTTGATTAATGGAATCAAAAAGACATGGTTTTGGGTGACAATACATAATGACATCTACCATTCATGTGTAGATGTGGGACCACCACGACCAGAGGGCTTCCCACGTCATAGACGGAGGGGAAGAGGAGACGATATCACCGGTGTGGATGCGGAGCGAATGCTCCAAAGCATCCATACCAACTTCGTGCGACTGACTCACAGGATTCCCATGGTGCAAGTCGAGGACTTGCCTGAGGCTATGCAGAGACAGGTGGTGGGTGTACCACGCGCATGGGTGCATTTATTCTGGTGGATAGCTAGAGCCGTGGTGACATATCATGATCACAACCCTCATCCACCTCCACAGGACTAGACACCTGGGAGTGTATCTATTTTGTACTACCGTGTATATGATGGTGGCTTTCAAAGCCCCAATTTTGTATTATGACATTATGTATTACCACATTTTTGATGTATATACAAAAAAGTTTTATGGTGATCGGTTTATTTATTTACATGTGTAAAAATTGTGTTTATGATTAATTTATAATGAATGAAACAAATGCCAAGCTAACACATAGTTAGCATATGAGTCAGCAATTTGATTATAATTTCTTGGAATGTGTATATATGTTATGTTCTCAAATTGCCATTCTAGCAATCTCACATGTAAGAATCTCCTCAATAACGTCGGATCTCTAACATGGTACAAACCATTGAGTTGTGACACTACTAACACTGAATCAAGATGTACCTCAAGAGAGAGAACACCATGCGAAATTGCATCACGTAGAAGCTCGATAACGGCACTATATTCAGCAACATTGTTGGAAGATGGCCGTAGACATACACCTCCTAAAGACAGTACATGACCCATAGGAGTATAAATCACCCAAGCAGCTGAGGCTAAGTGTTGAGTGTGATGGCTTGCACCATCCGTGAATCCTATGTAGGTGGAAGATTCCATTGACATCTGCCACAAGAAATGGAAACTAATCACAAAACCGATCACGATAAACAAGACCTAACTATGCAAAAAAGATGTACAATAATATACAACAAATAGCCTTGGCTAAAGATCATGCATAGTATTTCTTAAGATAGAGCCCATTTCTAGGCTCTGCCAAGACTGTCCCTTCGTAATCCACTAACTCATAGGCACCCTTCTCTAATACACGCTTGACCACGTAAGGACCATGCCACATAGGATTGAACTTCCCTGCCCCCAAGGGTTCTTTTGATTGATCCCACAGAAGGACCAAGTGTCCCTCACTAAACACTCTCGGATGGACAGACTTATCGTATTGGGCCTTCACGCGATGCTTATTAACCTCTAGAGTCACCAAGGCATCTCTACGCTGCTCATCGAGTTGCTCAAGGTGAACCAAATGCTCCTCCAAAGGTGAAGTGTCTGGTAAGAGTTCCACGGCTAACTTCAACGAAGGAATCTCGCATTCAACTGGAAATATTGACTCCACTCCATGAACAAGCTGATATGGAGAAAAACCAGTGGCAGTCTTTACCGCGGTTCGATATGCCCACAAAGCAGGGTACAACATAATATGCCAATTCCTCTTTCTTTGTGCGATGGTTTGTTGGAGAATGGACTTAAGTGATTTATTCACTGCTTCAACCCGTCCATTCGCTTGATGATAGTAAGAAGAGGAGTGCTCTTGCTTATATCCTAAATTGGATGCCAACTCTTCCATCATACGGTTCTGAAAGTGCGAGCCATGGTCAGTGACAAGCTCTCTCGGAATCCTGAACCTAGAGATGATTTGGTTGAATACGAAGTGAGCAGCTGTCTTACCGTCGGATTTTACTGTAGGCATTGCCTTAGCCCATTTCGTGAAGTAATCGACAACCACTATGATATGATAGTGCCCCCCAGCCGAAGCTGGGTTGCAATCCATAAAATATAGCCCCCATTTCGTGAAGGGACCGGTGGTGATAATAGGGTGTAACGGGGCAGGCTTCGAGCGCATGTTACGTGCGAACACCTGGCAAGGGTGGTACCTCTTGACTGCTTCAATACAATCCTTGAAGATCGAAGGCCAGAAATATCCTGCTCTCAAAATATTTTGAGCTGTAGAAAGCCCAGATAAATGACCACCACACGCCCCTCCGTGGCAATCATTAAGCACTACCTCAACCTCATCATGAGTTAAACAACGTTGTAAAAGGGAATATACTCCACGGCAGTACAAAGTATTGTCCACTATGAGGTTGTTCTTGGAAACGTGACGTAATCGACGTCGCTTATCTCGTGAGAGGTGAGTAGGGGTCCTCTACGTTTGCAAATATACTATGATATCACCGTACCATGGGTCAGCCATTGAGATCAAGAAAATGTGTTCATCAACGAACGTATCTTCACATACCGACTCCTCAGCCTCACTCGAAAATCCGATATGAGCTCTGCAAAGATTAAAGATTTCTTCGATTTTGCCGAAACAAATTCGAGATCAAATTCTTGTAGGATGACAATCCATTTATTATATTTTCCCCCAATCATCCTACGTGTGAGGACAAACTGAAATGGATTGACATGGGCAACAACCAAGGTTTGGCGAAGGAGAATATAATGTCTCAAACGCTGCACCGCATGTACGGTAGCTAAGGCAAGCTTCTCGACATGAGAATACCAAATCTCTACGTCAATAAGGTTTCGGCTCAGATAATATATGACATGCTCCTGGAGCTCCTCATCCTCCTGAACCAAAACGATCTCAATCGTCTCTAAAGACGCGACCACATATAATAGGTAATCACGGCTATAATTCGGAGGACTAATCATCGGGGCTGATGCTAGGGCTCGCTTAAGTGCATCGAAGGACTCTTGGGCTCGCTCATCCCATTCAAAGGGAGTATCCTTCTTCAGGAGACGCATGAAACCTCTAGTCAAATTGGCGAAATTGACAACAAATATTTGTAGGAAGTTTGCCATGCCTTGCAAACACTGAAGATGACGAATATTTCGTGGGGGAGACAACTGAAGTATTGCCTCAACCTTCAAAGGGTCGACTCTTATACCCTCTTTCGAAACGATAAATCCTAACAAACGGCCTGATTTCACGCAAAATATGCACTTATGAGGGTTTAATCTAACAACATAGTGACGGCATCTTTCGAACACCAATCTCAAGTGATAAGAATGACGCATCCTCCTGCGAGAATGGGCAGTGAGGTCATCCAAAAATACTTCAATAATGGACTTGAGATCGTGGAAAATCAAGGTCATCGCCCACTGAAACGTAGCTCCGGCGTTTTTAAGGCCGAAAGGCATTTTTCGATACACAAATGTTCCCTAAGGACAAATAAATGCGGTCTTATGTTGGTCCTCGGGTTTAATTTGAATCTGATTATACTCGAAAAAGCCATCCATAAAGGAGAACACCTCGCTACCCGCACACTCATCCAAAATCTGATCTATAAATGGTGTGGGGAAGTTGTCCTTAGGACAGGAACGATTTAAATCATGAAAATCAGTGCATATACAGATCACTCCTTGCTTCTTATCCACTGGAACGGGGTTTGAAACCCACTCCATCAAGGGAACGGGATAGATGAAACCAGCTTTCAATAGCTTCTCTATCTCTACCTTTATGGCGGGTGCTTTCCTAGCATTTACCACACGTAATCGCTGTCGAACAGCTTAGCGTTGGGGTAAGTCTTAATTTCATGTTCGACAATCCGAGGGTCAATCCCTGGCATCTCATCGTAAGACCAAGCAAAAACATCACGAAATTCCTTGAACAGCTTGGTATACTCGCGAATCTCATCTTGGGAACAGTCCGCCCCAATGTAGACATTCTCAATTGTACCAGGGTTGCGAGAAATGTTGATAGGCATAGTTGACGATATGTTTGCCATGTTTCCATTAGCCATCTGACCAGGAGAGCTTAATGGAATCATGGGTCTACCAACTTTCTGTCTAAGAATCTCCCTATAATCCTCATGCTCCAAAGGGTCAAGCTCTGGAAGGAAATATGATCTATGATGAAGTTCCTCCCATGGTGGCTCAACTCCCGACATAGCCTCGATGATCGCTTCATCTGAAGGGAAAACCGTATCAAGGCAGTCGTGGGCATGAGAAGACTATATTGCCCATGCCGGCAGCACATAGGGGTCTTCCTCCTCTATCCGCGAAGAAGAAGAACAAGGCTCTGTAGCATACTGGAGATTATCTTGGTAAGCTATCATGACTGCAGGCAACGACACACTCGTCTCAATGGCCTCACTCGAAGGACTCGGTAAAGGAAGAATCCAAGGATCTCCCATATGACTTGTGTGAAAAGGAACCGATCTCGTAGACGTGGAAGCACCATCGAAACTAGATCCTATCATGAGGACGGGTGCAGGACAACTAAAGGTTCCCATGAGGGATGGATACATACCTACACCCACACTCCCAGTTGCCAGCTGGGAATGTTCAACTTTCAAAACCGAAGCTTCCGAAGATGCACTAATAGGAGGATTCTTGAATGCCATCCAATCAATCGTTACAATCTTTCCATTATGAGGAAAGCATACAAAGTGAAACATGGAAGACGCAACAGCTTGCATACTATACATCCAATTCCTTCCCAGTAAGAGATTGTAGTCAAGGGGCGCATCAACCACCTCAACCTCTATCGCAACGGTCTTCCCTCCCAAATGGACTTTAAGAGAAGAAAGGATACCGTGCGGCTTAAACGATCTCCCATCAAAAGCAGTTAACATGGTCGTAGACTTTGACAACTCAGGAGAACCAAGACCCTTCCAACAAGACAAAGACATCATAGAAGCAGCAGCGCCCTCGTCAATCACAGTACGCTTGACGATCATATTAAGACATTCTACATGCACCAAAAGGGACACATAGTAGGGAAAGCGAGGCTAATGTCCTGCGGTTTCAAATTTGATCACTGAGGAAGAATCATCACCATTCACACCAAGAGCGGAAATCAAAGCCTTCCTTTACGATGGACAAATCTGAAGCACTTTCAATGCAGACATCACACAAGGAGTATGACCCAAGTCCTCGACAACTGAATAATTCTGGGCAGCTCGGGAATTTGGGTTATGACCCGAATGCTTAAGTACCCCCTTAGGAATGCGAGGTGTAGCCTCAGGTTTATCTGTAGGTTCTCAATACGCAAAGGGGTTCCTGGTGGATCAGGCTCTTTGCCTGGGTTGGGTTGTGACGAAGAATAATCTTTCACACGCGTCACAACTTTCACGGCACAGACCATATTAATGCACCCACGACCACTAGTTTCAGGTGGATCTTCATCACTAGATTGATCATGGGACTTCGAGTTCATATTCTGGTTATGCGGTAAAGGGTTCGTTAACACAGCTAGGCCCTGTGCTATGAACTTCGAAGCTTCATCCATCCTAGGGCACAAGTAAGTGAGGTGATCTCCCTTACAAAGCTTGCAAGGAAACTTAACCTTACGTTTATTCTGCTTGTCCCCCCCAACATTTTTATTGTTCTTGTCATTATTATTGGCATTCTCATTCTTATTCACACCCTTCTTATTATTGTTGTTTTTACCCTTTTTTCGATTCCGTCTGGGTTGCTGGTTACCCTTCTGGTCGGACGATTGCACAACAAGTACATTTGTCGCTTGGGCAGGCTGAGACGAAGCCATAGCTTGTCCTGAGGCAGATTGGTTGATAGACAACTGAGCAACTTGTTTCACAACCGAACCTGCAGGTTTATTACTTGCACTACCCACAATGCCATCGGCATGTGGTCCAGGTTTGACCTTGGGATCGAAACTAGAACGAGGAGCGTTAGGTATAATCTCATATAACAAACCAGATTGAGCATAGATCAAGTCTAGTTCCTGCGCCCTAAAGATGGCTTGTTCCTCATTCTGCACTCTAGATGTGGAAACATCCTTCGCAATATATGGAAATAAATATTTGAGGAACCACTCAAGGAGGAACTCCGGCGGTATAAAGGCTTTGATTAATCTCTTCCGTCTACGCCACTCCTGAATATGATCAGAAATATGGGTGGCTTTATCTTGCCGAAATGTCGACAAGAGTTCAGTACCAACATCATAGCGCACTGGTAGCTGGAAGTGATTAAGGAAATTCATTGCAAGATCGTCGAACAAAGTAAAGGCACCCCTAGGTAACTCTATATACCATTTCGCTGCAGGCCCTGTAAGGGTGCGTTGAAATAGTCTCAAATGGAGTGAGTCCTGATGCAATGAATTGGAAGAGCACCATAGGTGGAATGTCGTAATGTGTTCACTCGGATCCTCTCCTGGTTTTCCTTCGAACTTAGGTATGTCCGAAGGAAGCTTGGTAGGGACAGCCGGCCAAGCCGGGTCATGAGCCACAGGATCATTCGTAAGTCTCGATAAGTCAGGTAAATTGAGTGTCGCAAGGAAAGGGAGCCTAGGATGATGAGGTCTATGGACCGCTCCCTGGTTCATATAGGATTGATTACCACCATGACCTTGGCCATAGTGACCTCCTCTTGTATGACCCGTATAGGGTGGCGTGGAAGTAGCATAATGAGGTGGACCTTGACTAGTAGGAGCTACAAAGCCGTAGTTAGGAGAGTAAGCAGGTTGTGAATGCCCACCTCCATAAGGTGGAGAGACCTATCCATACTGCGCCCCATAGCAGGGTCCATAGGTCATCGCTTGAGATGCCCCATGAGACACTCCATAGGTAGGAATATACGTTCCGGAAGTAGGAATATACATACCGAAAGTAGGGATATATGTCGTGGAAGTAGCAATCTGACCTTTAGAAACATGAACATCACCTCCCGAAGCCACGGGTGGTATGTAGGCTTGAGACACAACTGGTCTAGTAATCGTAGTACGGATCTGGCTCGTACCTATGTGCCGACTCGAAGGACCACGAGAGTAAGGTGGAGGGTTTACATTTGAAGAAATCGGAAGCGAGGACGAAGGAATCTCAGTAAGAATAAATGTACTAGTGCCTATCGTCACTCGTCTAGAACCTGGAATCCCTATCGGATCACTAACTATAGACCTAGAAAGTATATAAGATGGAGCTTCCATCGCTGGAATGGAAGGTGCAATGTGACTAGTACTCCCAAACCTCTCCACAAGGTAAGGCATGGGATTGCCCCTAGGCATAGTGCTAGGCTCAAAGTCGGATTCAACATGAAATGTCAAATCGTGCATAGGAAAACCAGTCGTAACATAACTACCATAGCTAGTGCTAGGAGGGTCAAAGTGAGTCTCGGAATCATCCGGCATTCCATACCGGTAACGGGTCAATGGGGAATCTGCCCTAGTGTGAGTAGGTCTATCATGCAAAGATCCTATCTGGGAAATAACAAGACCGATCTCAGCTAGGTCAGCTGAGGGATCGTATATAGGAGTAAGTTCCCCATCGTCAATACGAATAGGAGGAGGTGGCTTAGGAATAGTCTTTGAATGATCCTCCATGGTGTGTGAATCAGTGTGTGACATAGTCTGCCTGGACAGTCTAGGCCCCTCTCCCAAAGGAGGAGGAGAAATGGAAG